>JAJIBD010027182.1:0-26561 GCA_021461705.1 Cryptotis parvus | reverse complement strand
TCTAGTTTCTTGACTAAATATTTATTGATCTATCTTTTCCTCTAAGCAATGTTTTGCTATGTCCATTTGTTCTGGAGAGTTCATATCTTCACTTTTATTGATGTTCAGAAAGGTTTTAATTTCTTTGATTTTCATCTAAACCCAACATTCAATAGCATGATGCTTTGTCTGTAAATATTTGAGTTCTTCCCAGATTTTTTAGGGCTAATATATTCTATCTTCATAGCATTGTGGTCTGAAAATAAATGTGATATGAATTTATTGACACTTGTTTTGCATTTCAGTATATGGTCTATCCAGGAGAATGTTGCACACACTATAAAAAAGAATGTATATTAGGCTACAGGGGTGGAAATACCCAAATATATTTTAGAACTAGATCTTCCAACTCATCATCTCACATTTGTTTTCTTACTGTTTTTTCTGTCTGGTTGCTATGTTCAATGGACAGTGCAAGTTTTTATGATTCTCCTACTATTTTGTAGCTTTAAATGTTTCTCCTCTGGTATATAAGTAATCATTTTTATACATTTTGAAGTTCCTTTATTTGGTGCATATAAGATATATTAAGTACTCCTTATTAATAAATTAATCATTTAGTCAGGCCATTGATTCCATAAAACTCTGCATCATTCCTTCAAATCAGAATACTAGTCTAGATAGAGTATTTTGGGTATTTAATTCTATCAGGTTGTTTTCTTTACTATGCAGTGTTATTTGAGGTGTGGAGAAAATTTCCAACTAGTTACTTGGTTGAGTTAACTGAGATTTAAAGCAGTATAGTGCCTGGGAAATAGAAGTACCACGTCTCACCTGCTCCCAATATAACAGATGTTTGTAGCAATGTTTCCCAAGGACTCACTAGCCTGGCCTAAGGGCAGGATACAACACACAGGTCAGAAGAATAGTGTCCCCAGATTTGCTGGCAAGATATAATTCTTGAAAAATAATTCTTGAAAAATAATTTTCAACTGATCATTAATTTCCAATTTGGGGGAATTTCAAGAGTTTGTCTTTAATCATCTTATGTGTGTATATGTGACCACTTCCAGGATAAATTATTTTTCAAAAAAATTCTCTCTAACATGTGGGATATAAATAAATATAGTAATCTCACTCAAGTGAGAGAAGGAATCGGAGTTCTGACCTCCATCGCTCTTCCAGAATCAGGGGCGCTGTCTCGTTTGCCAAGGCATCGAAAATCAGATGGGCTGGACATGTAATGTGATTTGGAGATAACCGCTGGGACGAGCCATTAGCGACTGGATCCCCCGGGATGTCAAAAGATCACGTGGCCGCCCACCTACAAGATGGTCAGACTTCCTTGTCAAGACACTGCAGGAACGGTTTGAAGCTCTTCATATTCCTGAATCAACCAGATGCCATTGGGCTACATTGGCACGTGATAGGGTCCAATGGAAATGTTACTGGTGCCTGCTTGAGAAAATCAATGAATAACAGGATTCAAGTGATCAAGTGATCAAATGAATAGACAAAGAAATTGCCAAAATCATTGGAACTAGAGATTTTGTCCATAGAAGTGCACTTACATGAAATGAAGGTGGTTAGGATGGGCCCTTGAGACATCACAGGTGAAGGGAAGTGGGCACTCTGGTTATGAGTGTCATATTGATATGACATCACTGTATCACTGTATCACTTCTTTCTGTTCATCATCGATTTGCTCAAGCAGGCACCAGTAACATCTCTATACATCCTATCACATGCTAGTGTCGCTTAAGGGCATCTGCTCTCTCCAGGAACATAAAGAGCCTCAAATCATCCCATCCGGTCATGGGAATGAGGTCTATAATTGTTACTGGTATTTGGCATATAAATACAACACAGGTAGCTTGCCAGGCTCTGCCGTGCAGGTGGCATACTATTATAGTCACTTCTGGTCTCCAGCATTTTTTTTTTTTTTTTTGGGTCACACTCTGTGATGCTCAGGGGGTTCTCCTGGATCTTCACTCAGGAATTACTCCTGGCGGTGCTCGGGGGCCATATGGATGCCAGGGATCAAACCCAGACCGGCACGGGCCGGCTGCATGCAAGGCAAACACCCTACTTGCTGGGCTATCGCTCCGGCCCTTGTATCCAGCATTTATTGATGAACTGTAGGGCCGCAAGCAACCGTGCGAGCGGAGCTGTGATCAGCTCTTCTGCTGGGTGGAGTTCTGATGAGATTCTGGATGTGGAAAATGGTGGCCCTCATGGAGTGGGGGTTATCAAGCTTCTTGCGAGGCTCTGCTGGGGTGGCGGGCCAAGGCTAGAACCCGCCATCCCTCCCGGCACCTCCTGATCAGCTGGGCACAGGGAGAGCTTGTAGCATCTCTGCCCCATGTCTGTGAGTCTCTGGATCAGCAAACCTGGGCCTGACTTGAAAAAGACTGCTGCAGGGTGGGTCTCGATGAGCTGGGCTGTGATCAGCTCTTCTGCTGGGTGGAGTTCTGATGAGAGGGGAGTCTGGATGTGGAAAATGGAGGCCCTCTTGGAGTGGGGGGTCATCTTGCTTCTTGCGAGGCAAGAATCTTATAAATTAATATAAAAATCCACTTGCATAATATGTATGAGAGATTATAGACCATCACAAATCTATATCTCTACTCTGATCCATTGATGTCTACTATTCTACTTTTTGTTTTTATGAAATCATCTTTCACCTCAACATATGTGTAAAATATAACAATGTTGTAAATCCTGGTAGATCAATTAAAATGCAAAGAAAATAAACTTATAAAACTCAACAACCAAAACAAGCAGGCATTGGGGCCGGAGTGATAGTCCAGCAAGTACAGTGCTTGCCTTGCACGTGGCTGACCTGGTTTGATCCCTGGCAACCCTGATGGTCCCCCAAGCACCACCAGGAGTAATTCCTTAGTTCAGAGCAAGGAGAAACCCATGAGCATTACTGGGTGTGCCACAAAAAAGACTAAAAAAAAGGAACCATCAAAAAATGGGGAGAATGGATACTTTACCATAGGCAATAAATGGACAAAGAGCATTAAAATTGTTCATCACTGATTATTAGAGAAAAGTAGATAAAATTAGACTACTGTATGATTCAGGAATTTCAACCCTAGACATCTATCCAAAGAAGGCCAAAAGCACAAAATTTAAAAGGATATATACACATTAATGTTCATTGTGGTGATGTTAACTATGGCCAAAATGTGGAACAATCCATGTAACTAAAGACAGATGAGAGGATTATAAGTTGTATAAATATAGGCAGTAGAATACTACTCTGCTGTTTGAAACCATGAGATCTGTCTTCTGATACCTTAGAAATGGAACTAGATGATTCTATGTTAAGTTAAACAAATCATATGAAGACAATTAACAGGTGCATGTATATACAGAAACAAAGAAAGACTGGGAGTGTAGCTCAGTAATAGAGCACCCACCATGCATGTGTGCCCTGGGTTAAATACCAGGCATTGAAAACAGTAACAACAAAAATGTATCATATGACTTGAAATCTTCACTGAAAACAAGTAGTTTTTTCTCTGACAACAGAATAAAGCTTACAGGAGGAGTGGAGGTAAGGGAGTGTGCTGGAAGAATCCTCATCTCACAAAAAAAAAATTTTTTTTTAGTAGTTTAGTAAAGGATTAATGTGGTAGATTGTAGCCTTAAAACTTAAACAAAAATTACACTTATAAAAACTTAATAAACTTTAAACAACATTTAGGGGGGCCAGAGTGATAGTCCAGTGGGTAGGGCATTTGCCTTGCACGTGGTCGTCCTGAGCCGGCCGGTCCGATCCCCGGCATCCCATATGGTCCCTCGAGCACCACCAGGAGTAATTCCTGAGTGCAGAGCCAGGAGAAACCCTGAGCATTGCCAGGCATGACCCAAAAAAAGCAAAAAAAAATTAATTAAATAACATTTAGAAAAAAATTAAGACAAAGAAAAAAATAACACTGACCTGAATGTTAAATGGAAAAGTTCTGAGTTGAGCTATGCTAAAATTTCCAGCTGAAAGCTGTATTGTATTTGCTATAAAGTGTGCAGAAATATTACTGGAATAAAGTAGAAATATTGCCTCAATTCACATTTTTAAAAAGGAATCGTAGATGAGCAAACTACAGGGAAAAATGACTCTGGTAAATTTGAACACAAATTTTACGTATAATAATTTAAAATAATTTAGTTTAATGCTTTAACTCTAGTAATGAGATTTTTTAGACCTTGGTTATGCATTTTCAGGAAAAAACTTCTTTCTGAGGTAATTGTTAAAATACATTGGATTCACCTTACTTCTCTATTCTTTCTTTGTAAATTTCTGTTCTGAATAAAATTTATTTGTATCCTAAAAATCAAAAATCAAAGGGCTGGGGCCAGAGAGACAGTAGGACAGGGGAGAACTTGCCTTGCACATGCAGAAAAAGGTTTGGTCCCTAGTATCCTATATGGCTCCCTGAGCCTTCCAGGAGTTATGCCTGAGAAGTGAGACTAAGCCCTGAAGACTAAAGGATGTGGCCAAAAAATACCCTCACAAAGCTTCTGAGTCACTTCATAGCTTTCCAATTTAAAGGTAACTGTCGATTACCTTTAAATTGTTGCAATGACCTTAATGCAGTGGTTAGTTATTTTGTTGTTCTAAAGACCTTAGCTGATGAAAAAGTGGAGGCAACAGAGTAATATATATAAGCATATAGATGTATGCATCTTTGTATCTCTATTGATGTTATATAATGTATGTATATATGCTTATATATGTCCATACCTATACATCTATATTATCCATATCTATCCATCTCTATAGATGGATATATATGCACCTATATATCTATATATGTACATATCTGTACACCTACATAGGTACTTTCCCCTCTGGCTAATTTAACTCAAGCATGATCCTCTCCATGTCCATCATTTATAAGTAAATTTCATAACTTCGTTTTCCTGATTGCTGCATAGTATTCCATTGTGTAGATGTACCTCAGTTTCTTTATCCAGCCATCTGTTCTCGGGAACTCTGGTTGTTTCCAGATTCTGGCTATTGTGAATAGTGCTGCTATGAACATAAATGTGCAGATGGTGTCCTCCCAGGGTATATTCCCAGGAGTGGTATTGCTGGGTCAAATGGGAGCTCAATTTATAGTTTTGGGATGAATGTCCATATTGTTTTTCAAAAAGACTGTACCAGTTTACATTACCACCAAAAATGGATGAGAGTTCCTTTCTCCACATAGCCAGGCCAGCACTTGTTGTTTTTGCTCTTTTGGAAATGTGCCAGTCTCTGTAGTGTGAAATGATATCTCATTGTTGTTTTGATTTGCATCCCTGAATATTAGTGATGATTATCATATTTTCATATGCCAGACCCATCCACTTCAGACCCACAGCTCTGCGCTGCTCGGCCGGCCCCATGTGGAAGCAACCCATGGAGCTGACCTCCCAGTAAGGGGCTCAGCCATCCCCTGGCTGAGTCCAACATTGCTCAAGGGTTTGCTCTCATGAGCGGGGAGAGACCATGCTGGCCGGAGTGGAGTGGAGTTTTGGGCCCTGCCCTTTCCCTCTGCCTCCATGCCAGTTGCCCCGGAAGAGAGAGACCCACCCACGCCAGACTGACATGTCCTTGGCACGTGGCCGCAAAGCAGCCACGCAATATTTTTATAGGATACTGAATTTTGCATGAGGTTCTTCCTAATTTCTTTCACATTTATACATAGTCAACAGTTCTAGACATGTTTTAACTGATACCAGTAAGCCTGGCAAGAAGCCAGAGCAAACCACATATCATGCAGTTAGTCATTCTCAACATCCAGACTCCATAGTTCCTCAGAGCTCCATCCAAGAGAAAACCTGATCTTCCCCTTAAGTTTCATCAGTAAATGCTTGGGTTGAGAGCCTTCTACTAAGACTATACCACCTACATGGTAAAGCCTGGCAAGCTACCCCTGTTTTATGTACTTTTTATACCAAGGACTAGTAACTATTATGGACCTCAGTTCCATGACCTGAAGAATGGTTTCGGGCTCCTCCTGTCCCTGGAGCAAGTAGATGCCCTTGGGTTGCACTTGTTTGTGACAGGACTAATGGAGATGTTTCTAGTGCCCACTTGAGCAAATCGATGAACAATGGGAAGACAGTGATACAGTGATTTAGCCATTCAAATTTCTTCCTTGTTAAAGTTTCTGTTCATTTCTTCTCCCCCATTTTTTGATGGTGTTGACTGTTTTCTTGTTGTAGTTCTACTAGTGCCTGATATATCCTGGAATATTAACCCCTTACAGATGGGTTTTGGGTGACTATTCTTTCCCACTCTGTGGACTGTCTTTGTATCTTGATTGCCATTTCTTTTGAGGTATAGAAGCTTTTTATTCATAGAGTCCCATATTTACCTTTGATAACAATTTCTTTGTTAGTGGTGTTTCATCTTTGAAGATGCCTTTGGCTTCAATGCCATGGAGGATATTTCCTATATTTTCTTCAATGTACTTTTATGGATTCAGGTCTGATATTGAGATCTTTGAACCATTTTTGTCTGGCTTTTGTCTAAGTTCATTTTTTACATGTAGCTGCCGAGTTTCCCAGCACCACTTGTTGAAGAGGCTTTCCTTATTCCATTTTGTACATTTTGCTCCTTTATGAAAGATTAAATGATCATGTGTTTGAAGATGATGTCAGGATAATCAACTCTATTCTATGGGTTCACAGGTCTGATTTTACTCCAATACCATGCTGTTTTAATTACTACTACTTTGCAGTAGAGTTTGAAGTTGGAAAAGGTGATGCCTGCCATCATCTTTTCCCCCAAGCATTGCTTTAGCTATTAGTAGGGGTTTATTATTCCATACAAATTTCAGAAGTGTTTAGTCAATTTCTTTGAAGAATGTCATGGGTATCCTTATAGGGATGGCATTGAATCTGTAATAAGCTCTAGGGAGTATTACCATTTTGACAACCTTAATTCTCCCAAACCATAAGCAGGGAATGTGTTTCCATTTTCTCTTGTCCTCTTTTATTTCTTGAAGCAGTGTCTTGTAGTTCTCTTTGTATAGGTCCTATACACACTTGGTTAAGCTGATTCCTAGGTATTTGATTTTCTGTGGTACAATTGTGAATGGAATCGATTTCTTAATATCCCTTTCTTCTCTTTCATTAATTGTATATAGGAAAGTCATGGAGGAGTTGTTTGCATGAAGAATATCTTCCAGCCTTTGACTTTGAATCTGTGTTTTTTCTAATTATTTAGATGTGTGTCTTGTAGGCAGCAGAATGTTGGATTCAGTTTTTTGTTCTATTTTGCCACTCTGTGTCTCTTAATTGGTACATTTAGGCCATTGTCATTGAGAAATTGTCATGAGATTTTGTCTCAAGTCTGCCCAAACACAAAATCATCATTGTCATGAGATTTTGTGACATCTTTCTGAATAAGCTTTTTGTGATTTTGGGGTTTGTTTTTATCTTATAGTAGCTCCTTAATTCCTTCTTTTTAAAGTTGGTTTTGAGTCTATGAAGTTTCCTAGCTGTTGCTTATCCATGAATTTGTGTATCTTTCCTTCAAATCTGAATGTTTGAATCTAACCTGGAAAAGAATTCTTGGTGAGGCCTTCATTTCATTGAGTCTTTTCACAGTATCCCACCATTGTCTTTTTGGCTCAGAGTACTTTATCTGAAAAATCTGCTGTGAATCTTAGGAACATTCCTTTGTATGTGATTTCCTTCTTTGATTTTGCTGCTTTCAGTATTCTATCTCTACCTATGATGCTTGTCATTCTGATTAGGATGTGTCTTGGAGTATTCTTATTTGGATTTCTTTTAGCTAGTACCCTTTGGGCTTCCTGAATCTGGGAGCAAATGCTCTTTGATTCTGGGAACTTCTTAGCAATGATGGCTTTGATAGTTGATTTTTATCAGGGTTTTCCTCCTGTCCCTTTGGGACTTCAATGATCCTTGTCAATGCAGTACACCTGCCCAGAGCCTCTGCATCTGGCCTGGAGTTGCCTCCTGCAGGTCACTTTGTGGATAGGAGGAGGACAGTTTGAATGTGGCAGTTTATCTGACTGTGTATTCTATACTGGCTGGTATAAATGTTCTCTCATGCTACCACAATCATCATGGGACTAGCTAGATCTTATCAGTATATTTGCCTGGGCACAATGGATCTCTAAGTAATTAGACCAGAGAGAAATGCTGTTTGCCTCCGAGCAAGCAAGCATGGCTCTCTGATAACTCAAAGCTAATATACAGAACAACCATGAAGTAAAAAGATGAGACTTTTGTGAAGGGTTGGAGAAATATTTAACTCGCTATAGAATATTATTTGGTACAGATGCATGCCTTTGTATTCTGAGATACAGTTCATCTAAGAAGCTACTCCTCCACTGCAGGGGCACTTCCAAGGCAGATCTTGGCTTGGCAGCATTAACATCTTAAAGGGCCTCGGTGAGGTCCTGGGAGAAATTACCTGAGGGAATTTGATCCTGATGGCTTTCCATTGGAGTGGAAGGTCTGGATTGCAGAGATATAAAAAGTAGCCTGCTTCCTCTCTCGGAGGCTCTCGTTTTTTCCCCTTTCTGCTGGTGCTACTTGGCTTTCTCCCCTCTGCAGGGCCTTACCATGTGGCGGCAGCCATCGTGGCCAGGCCCAGCTGGGAACCCTGAGTTTGGGGTTTTTTCCTATTGCTGATTTGTATGCCAGAATCTGTGCTATGTAAAGCATTTTGAAACTTCGCCAGATTCTTGCGTCTTTCTCTGTCCACTGGTCCCCTGGGACAGAAGGGAATCCCTGACCCTGCTCCTGGATTTTATGCAGGGTGCCTCAGCGTTTCCTCGCACCTTATGTTATTTCTTTTGGCTTCATCTCGGTTATCTCTTGTTGTCTGTTTGTTTATTGTGGGTCTTTTTTCCATCTTCTGCTGTTGTCTAGAAAGTCTCTGCACCTCATCTTGGAGCTCACTAATCCTGTCCTCAGTGGTTGTTACTCTGCTGTGGAGGCCTTCCAATGAATTTTTTATTTCACCTATCACATTTTTAGTATCTGTCATTTCTGCTTGCATTTTTATTTCCATTTTCCTCATTTGTGCTCTCCTGTCCTCTTGCATTTTATTGGCTTTGTGTTCCATTGCTTCTTTGAGCTTCTTATGTATCCTTAACAGCTCCCTTAGAAATTCCTTATCAGAGATGTTATACAGCTCATCATTATTCCTTGGTTCATCTTGGCAAGTGGCTCATTCATTGACTTTGTGGAATTCTGCATTGCTTTACCATTACGGCGTTTACAAGTTGCAAATTGTGTGTTCTTGTGTAGATAGGCAGTACGTGAGGGTTGTCAATGGCTATTCAAGGAGTTTGGGGCGGGGGAATATTGAGGCCAATGTACCCTGGTACTTATATATAGGATACACACTAAGTACTTCTGTGGATGCGCTAGCATCCTTGTGGTTTTGAATTTTGGCATGTGAAACCTGCAAGAGTCCCAATCCCTTTGTACCTCCCCCAGGTTGGGGTTGTGTCTGGCTAGCAGGGAAATTCAGGATGCACCTGGTATGGAGGCAGTGGAATTCAGTAGTGCATTGGCTGGAGAAAGTTCTGGGTCCCAGCAGCCTACACTTTAAATTTTTAAATTGAGGTTAAGCTTCTTTTCATGCCTGTATCTATTTTTTTCTTGCTTTTAAAATATTTTATTTTATTATACCACCATGAGATATACAATTGCAAAACTGTTCTTGGTTAGATTTCTGGCTGTATCTATTTTAAGAATACATTCACAGTCCTCAAAATATGTTACCACACTATAGCCATCACCTAAATATCATTATATCTTTACCACAAGCCACATGGGGGAGGGCTGCCATCCGATTCTCCCCTGTACATCAAACTAGTGGAAACCAATCATGTTCTAGAAATTCAGAAAAAAAAATTCAAGAAAAGAATTTGGCCAGATTCTCCCATAGCCAACAATAGGGAAGAAAATGGATTTGTCAATAACATTGCCATGTATGAGCTTTTCGGCAATGTAATTAGTACCTGCTGAGGGAGCAGGCATGGGGATTGGGGATGGAAAATGAGGGTCTTTGGTGGTGGGAATACACTGGTCGTGGGGGTGGTGTTGAAGTATGAATCTTTCTATCAACAGTATTATGAAAACCTTTTTACTTTGTAACCCACAGTGTTTCAAAAAAAAAAGGAGAAAAAATAAAACAAGGGATTAAAGCAGGGTGTATGCTTAATCCTAAACAGGTAGGGCGGTGCTTCTGTTAATAGTATGTGTTCAGCCACAGTTAACTACACTTTGATTGCACAGAGAAAACTAATTATCTAGCTGTCCAATAGACACTATCATCAGAATTTGTTTTTCTTGATTTTCTTCAGAATCAACAATTGTTAATCCTTTCCTTCCTCTCAGATCTCCTTCCCAACTTGAATGCCTATATGAAATTTTCTCTGCATAACCAATGTTACTATGACAGATCAATTCTTCTTTTAAGTATCTCTTGAATTTATACACCCTCTTTTCATTATTTAAAATATCTCCTCACTCCCCTTTGTTGTTGTTGTGGACATGGCTGGGGGGTTGCACACATGCCTGCTTACAACATCAACTGTGATGTTCCCTGGAGAGGGTTTCACATCAGGAGTGTGCTTCCTGAGATTTCCACTCCTTTAGCTGTGATGCTTATGTATGTGCTCACTAGGGCGAGCACTTGTTTAATTAAAGCCCACCAGTGATGGCTATGGTGTTTTATGGGGATTGCTGCTTTAGAGTACTTGCTAGAGATTGGACTTCCTGGCTGTGTCACTTGCACTTCTTAGCTCAGGGACTCACTGGGGTACACACCTTTTAGTAGTGCTCAGACACATCAGGCTGTGATGAAACTGTAAATTTCACAATGTGATTATATTTGGTTGCCTGGGATCACACACAGCATCGCCACATGAACCATGCATAGTGTATGTGGAATACCTGGAATTTGAAACTATATGCTTGTAAGGTATGCACATAAATCACTGTGCTATTCTTCTAGACCCCTTGATTCCACTCCCTTAAATACTCTACTTTTTATGTTGTTGAGTTCTCTTTGTTTTTTCCACCTACTTTATTACCAGAAAAACTGTTTTCCTAATTTTTATCTCCGTTAATGTGAATAATAAGCTGAATCACTGCTTCGTGCCTGCCATACTGGGAGTGTAAGTGTTATCTATGGTATAAGAGAGCTAATGAAGAAACTAGGCAAGAAGCAGAGATTCAGCTTATTATTTACATTAATGGAGATAAAAATTAGGAAAACAGTTTTTCTGGTAATAAAGTAGGTGGAAAAAACAAAGAGGCTTCTTCATTAGCTCTCTTGTACCATAGATAACACTTACACTCCGAAGTATGGCAGGAAATCCCATGTAATTTAACCCTATTAATGCCTATATCATTTTCCACTCTTTCCTTCTACTTCTTATGCTATCAAGTTTCTTGAAAACTCTATTATTTTTCTTATTAACTCACCATGAGATAGACCATTACAAAGCTGTTCATGATTGGGTTTCAGTCATATATATTCAACACCCATCTCTCCATGAGTGCACATTTCTTAACACCAGTGTCCCCAGTTTCCCTCTCCCCCACCAGCCACAACCTGCCTCTATGGCAGGTACTTTTTCTCTCTCTCTCTCTCTCTCTCTCTCTCTCTCTCTCTCTCCCACCCCCTTTTGTGCATGTGGGCATGTGGTTTCTTCAATACAGACACTGAAGGGTTACTATGTATAACCCTTTACCTACTTTCAGTACTAGTGTGGTGTTACTATTTCCAACTATTATTGTCCAGCTGGTCCCTTCTCTATCTTACTTACCCTCTGTCTCGCAAACACTTGTGGGAGATTCCTATCACTGACTAGTCCCCCTGGCCCCTGTTTTGCCTGGCCTTAGGTATTAGTCTCATACTACTTCTTTTTTATTCCAAAATGAATGCAGTCGTTCTATATCTGTCCTTTTCCTTCCAATTTCACTCAGCATGATATTCTCCATGCCCATCCATTTATAGGCAAATTTAATGACTTCTAAGATTTTTCTTTTTTAATTCCTGATAGCTCCATGCAAAATTAATAACACTCTACGTTCTTTGCTACTTTCCTACTTCAATTATTGCATTACCAAGCATACGTATTAGGATTTTAGGAGACTTTTTCTTCTATGCTTAGGAACCCAGGGGTACTACTGATAGTATTTGAACTGGCAATGCTGTAATATGAGCTCAGTAGTTGTGTATTTGGGCTCAGTGATGACTAGCTGCTCTGGTTCTGTGGTGCTGTAGTCTCTCCTGATGTACTTAGAGACTTGCAGATCCCACAGATACTTCCAGGGTCTGATCTGCTGGGACCTTGATTCTACCAAAATCAGAGAAGCATGATTTTTCATGCAATCATTGCTTCAAGTATCTTGTTTTGCTACACACTGAGATATTATAAATCTGGTTCCTGAGATGTAGGTTTGGATCGACTGGTCTGAGTTCTTTACTAAAGATTCCAGTGAAAATATAAATGCTAATATAAAGTTAATTATAATAATAGGATCAATAATTTCCAGTTTGAGACACTTAGATGCTGTAATTGTTTCCAGTTTGAAACACATAGATACTGTAATTGTTCATGTTTGTTTTCCAAAGGGCTTAAACCAGTGGAATTCTACCAGAAGTGGATGAATGTTCTTTGTCCTCACATCCATGTCAATGTAGTAACTTTTGTTCTTTTACACATGTTCCAGTATTGCCATGGATGTGGGGAAAAATAAATTGCCACCATTATCTATTTATTAAATATTATAAATCATTTTAATATCACACAGAATGAAATGCCTTTAACTGAAATTTAAAGATTATCAACATTATCCATTTATTAAATATTACAATTCTTTTTGACATCACATAGAATGAAATTCTTTTATAAGAATTCATATAAGAGGCATAACAAGCTTTTTAATGATAATTTCGACAATAAAGTTAGAATATTCTATTATTTGTTACTTATCAGGTTGATGAAACAAATTATTTTCTACATGCTAGGCTTGGAAAACTCATTTTCTATTGGCTTATAAATTAAAACAGGAGAAAAACTTTACAATCAAACAACTCTAGCTGGTGTTGGTACAGATTCAGAATTTGAAGCAATGTTACTACAAGTTCATTCTTCGTTTTCATTAGGAATGAAGGGTTTCCTTGAACTCATAGCAATAATCTCTCAACACCATAAAATAAAATATAGTATCATATCATGAATAACTTCTAATATCTTCTTCATTTCTCCATTCTATCTTTCATCCTGAAATGTACTGGGAGTGGTTGACAAATATGGACGGTACTAATTTTTTTAACCTTTTGGCAAAGAGATCCAATGGGGATCTCTGCATGAGATGGGAGTGTGAGGAAAGGGCACTTGTTTCCAAGTGGCCCCTAACTCCTGTCATACCTCTTTTGAAGGTTACAGTCTTTGCCAGGCATTTATTCCTACTCAGTGCTCTTGTGAGCACCTGGTACTGCTTCCATTCCCTCAACACCAAGTGGTCAGACTGTCCAGCTGGTCTTTGAGGGCATTATACTGAGTTTAGTAGTTAATTTCTCAACCCCACCATATCTTTGCAAATATTCATTTCATTAAAATATTACCAACTTGCCCAATTTGTATATGCCCTTTGTTTCTTGCTGGTCTTTCTAAAACAACATTTAATAGAATCACCACAAATTACTGTCTTACAAAGTTATTCTATCATGATAATTTTCCAACATTGTTTCCTTGTTGACCTTGAAGGTGTCAGAATCTGGCACTTTCCCGCCTCACTAATCTCATTTCAGACTCCCATATTTACTGCCTTTGGTAGCAATGGCCTCCTCACCTCTCTGCTTATATCCCATGTTTATTCACTGTTCTCTGCTAGAAATTCCTTCCACCTAATAGTTAAATACCTGGGATTTATTTATATAAGTATCATCTTTATATAAAGGCATTCCTTGAACTTTTCACCTTTCAGAGAACCATACTTCCCAAATACTTTATATCAATCTCTGTTTCATTTCTTTTCTCAAGTCCCTTATCATTAACTGAAATTAACTTAGTTGTATTTTTTGGTGTAAATTTTTGGTTCCAACTGAAAGGTGAATAGAAATTTGTCTTACTTATCACTTGATCACTTGATCACTTGACATCCCATTATTCGTCAATTTGCTCGAGCGGAGCCAGTAATATTTCCATTTGACCCTATGACATGCCAGTGTAGCCCAATGGCATCTGGTTGCTTTAGGAATACCAAGAGCCTCAAATAGTTCGCTCAGGGTCTTGACGAAGAAGTCTGACCATCTTGTAGGTGGGCGGCCATGTGATCTTTTGACAACCCGTGGGATCCAGTTGGTAACAGCTCTAGTCCAGCGGTTGTCTCCAAATCGCATTACATGTCCAGCCCATCTGATTTTCGAATGCCTTGGCAAACGAGACAGCGTCCCTGACTCTGGAACAGCAATGGAGGTCGGAGCTCCGATTCCTTCTTTCACTTGAGTGAGGTGTGATATTCCAAGCATAGCTCTTTCAATTCCTCTTTGGGAGACCCGAATAGCATTCTCATCCTGCTTTCGTAGGGCCCAGTTCTCTGAGGCATATGTTAATGCAGGGAGAATGGTGGAGTTGAAGAGATGTGCCCGGAGCCAGAGGTTCTTTGTCTTTTTAGCTATTTCTTGAATGCTTTTGAAGGCATTCCGTATACCGCTCTCTTCCTCTTTACCTCTTTGTAACAGTGGTGCTAAAACTATAACCTGCCAAATACCGGAAAAATGGTTGCTAAGTGTTTGTTAAACAAATCCAGTTGGGCCATCTCATTTTACTTATTTGGTCAACTGAAAAAATAGCTATTTTTTTATATGCCAGTGTTGAAAGGCAATCTGAAATCTGTTACAATGGACTTTATTTGGGTCCTCACTTGGAAACCTGAGCCAGTATTTGTGACATCATTGCCCTAATTGTCTTTCCTTTTTACTATTTACTGGAGGTTTTTGTTTATTTATTTTTTAAATTGTTTTACTGGTTATGTTACTGGCACCCGCTTGAGCAAATTGATAACAGGATATCAAGTGATCAAGATTTTTTTAAATAAAGGCTTTATTAAATACTTTTTAAAAAAAATAGGTTTTCTATCCTGCATTTACCTAATATTCTTTAATCTCTTATTTATTTCTCACATTCTACACTCTGAATCAATGACTTCTTCTAGCTATAATCTACTTAATAAGTTAGTATCTTGATGGTAATTGAGAAAACTTCCTAGTCTTGGAGAAGTTGAGAAATCAAGATATGGAAGATCTTTGAGGAAGTCACAGCATCTGTATAATAAAAACAATATTAGTTACTTGGTAACTAATAACATAGTATGAGGCATTCATCATAAATCCATTTAAATTCTTATGTATTTCTGATAGCAACTTTGTAAGTATCAATCTACCCTCACTCTATCTCTATATTATATATGTATCTTCCTCTTAGGGGAAGGGCTTGGAATTTAAGGAGGCTTGGAAAATATTAGGCAATATGGTGTAGATTCTGACAAGTTTGCCTAATCTTAAACCCAAAGCATGAACTTTCACAATCTGATGAGGATCTTTGTAATTCTGGGTAGAGAACTGCAGGTTATTAGTCTGAAAGAGAAATCTAATTTTATTTAGTTTGGTTTACATACTGTGTACAACAGGTTCTCAGGCCCTCAATGTTCCCCTTTCCAATCTTACGACCTTTTGTCCCCATTCCTCCACCACTTCCCTAGATTCTCTCACAACACACAATCTAACTACTTGACAGTTATATTTAAATCATTGAGTACGGTCCCATGCTTATGTAGTATTGGATCTAGAAGCTCATACATATGCAGAGGATTTACAGTATTCTGAGCAAGAAATGAGGAAGAAGACCAACAGGGTTGAGATATAGCTCAGAAGACTATTGAAGGTAGAATAGTGCTACCATAAGAATAGTGAACACTGAAGAGTTGATTCAAGGTTAAGAAAAAGAAATTAGATCTATAGTTACAAACTCAGACATATCCAGCTCAAAGCTCATCACAAACATCACAAAGGGCCTTTTTGCCCCTTTGATATTTTTTTTCCTTTACTCTGTGTACTTAAGAATATTTTTTGGAAATGACATGAAAAGAATAATATCCAAATCATCTACTAGTCAAGGAAAATCTTTCTCTCTGACTCAGTGACAAGAGAGATACCAGCTGGGCTTTCTCTAGGGCAGAGATAGTTGTTCTTGAAACACAGTTACTTGTTTTTGAAGTTTAATAAAGTGCATCAGACAGAGTTAGGGAGAAGCACTCAGAATTTACAATTATCTGACAAGGAAGAGGTAAGTCAAAGAGTTTAGTGACCTGTTATTGCTAAACTAGAGACGTCAGATCAGCCAGGGTTAACTCTTACTTATTGTAAGGTTCAATATTAAATACATTTCCTTCACTGATTCACCTGTAAATGTCTACTCTCTTCTCCAAGTGGATTTTTATCCATTTCAAAATATTTATGAATAGCCATTAAAAAAATGGTTAGTCTGACACTATCAAGGAGGCCAAAGGCAGGTTGAGGCAGTCTATCCATGAGATACTAATCACCATGATTTAGTTATTTTAAAGTATTGTCATGTAGGAGCTGTTATGCAACTGGCATTAACAAAAAATATGTCTGAACTTTACTAAATCTAATTTTGAGGCACCCAATGTTTTCATCATAATATTTACTTCTGGTTAAATAGGGCTAAATTCTCTAATTCTGATACAAAACAGAAAGATCAGAGAATGAAAATAAATAGATGACATAGCTGTTTAAAGATAATGTAAAATGTTTTCTAACAGCATAAATATTTGATTGTAAAACTTTCAATATGTTGTGTCTATTAACTAGTAATGTACAATATTTAAATAATTCAGTCAGCCGAAGCAGGCTAGGGTCATGAGGGAGGACAGAGTGAAGGCCCAACCTGGCCATATGCCAATTTGCTGAAACAACACAACCCCAAGACAATCTATTCATTCCATCTGGAGCTCTCTCCTAAGGACTAAGCTAAGATAGGAGTAGAGGGTTAAATAAAGCTCTTCAGGCATTTAACATTTATCAATTTTCTATGCTAATTGGAATTGCTCAGATATTTCTATGTATCACTTATATTTTTTGAACCTTCAAATGTCCAATCCTTTTGATAGTCTTTGGCATAATTCTTCAAGTTTAGTATTTAGAGATGGGGATGGAGGTGATTTTTTTTTTGGAATACCGAACAAATTTTATGTGGGATTACTATGACATTCCACGTAACCCAGGGCTGCTCCTAATTCTACATGTATGATCTGTCAAAGTGCATTGGATTTGCAGTCAATAGGCTGACCTTTAGAGTAAATAGGCTTGTATTTGGGAGATGTTTTAGCTATGTGAATTTAGATGGTTTTCTGAATCTCCCTGTACCACACTCTTAATCATTTGTATAATAAGGATAATAGACATGGACTGCTATTTTACTGGGTAGCTGAGATGATCACTCACACATACACACATACATACACACAAACATACATACACACAAAAGAATTAAATATATTAGGGTTCTTTAAAGAGATGTATATATTTCCAGCATTGGCTGAAAATCACCTGCAGCTTTAGATGTGGGTGAAATTTGGTGTTCAGAGCCAGTGGGGCTTCAGCTAACCATCCACTCTTTAGTGTGGGAATGAAACTCAGGATCCTACATGCTTCAGGGCAGACCCGCTCATCTCTGCCCTGTCTTCTGCTCACAGGATACCTGGAGTGTCAGACCCTTGAACCCTGAGTCCATGTCTCTTGTACCACCAGAAGAGAGGGATGGTAGTGGAGGGGTCAGGTTTCTCTCTCTTTCTTTCTTTTCTTTCTTTCTTTCTTTCTTTCTTTCTTTCTTTCTTTCTTTCTTTCTTTCTTTCTTTCTTTCTTTCTTTCTTTCTTTCTTTCTTTCTTTCTTTCTTTCTTTCTTTCTTTTCTTTCTTTCTTTCTTTTCTTTCTTTCTTCTTCTCTTTCTTTCTTTCTTTCTTTCCTTCCTTCCTTCCTTCCTTCCTTCCTTCCTTCCTTCCTTCCTTCCTTCCTTCTCTTTCTTTTCTTTCTTTCTCTCTCTGTCTCTCTGTCTCTGTCTCTGTATCTCTCTCTCATCACTCCCAGCAATGCCCAGGGAGTTACTCCTGGCTCAGCACTCAGGAATTACTCCTGGCGGTGCTAGGGGAACCGTAATGGGATGCCAGGTATAGAACCCGAATCAGCTCTTTGTGTGTGAGGCAAACTTCCTCCCTCACTGTACTATTGTTCTGGAAGTTCCCCCCATTACCAATAAAGTTGCTGATGCTAAAAAAGGGATATACTTTTTTCAAATTTATTTTATTATTTATTTATTTTTATTAAAACACTATGATTTACAGATTTCTTCCGCAGTACAGTTGTCACAAACATTCATTGTTCAACACCAGTCCCACAACCAGTTAGCTCCTACTGCCACCAAATGCTACTGCTCCCCCAACCCATTCTCTGTCTCCACACCAGCTCTCATAGCTGACTGTAACAACATTGATCATTGCAACATATATATGGGAAAGGTCCTGGCATAGACCTGATGCTCAAGTATGTGGTTTTGTTAATATGTCGTGTGGCTGCTTTGCAGCATGCCACAGGAAGAAGCTGTAGTAGTTGTGTCTCTGGTGATTCTTCCCCAAGTTACTATCAGTCCTGATTCATGGTCGATTATAAATGGCATTTGCACAGCTTGCACTCACACCCATTGGGTCATTGGAGGTGGGATTATGAGAGGAGGAACCTAATCCCCCACTCCAAGTCCAGTTAACATGCCAACGGCAACCGTCGTGTTTGCTAGTCGTAGAAATGATGATGAAACTGGCCAGGGAAGGAGCCAGTTTTGAAAAAAATGGATAGACTTTAAGAGGCATAACATTAACTTCAAACCATAATCCCCATTTGATGTATTCATCTAACACTAAGGTTAGCAGAAACTCTGCAAGTTTGTTGACTGAATAAGTGTTGTTGGCAGCATAAAAGATTCCCTCAATAGTTCTCCAAGGGGTGTGTCATTAAAAGGATAAAATTTTTTTAAATATAGTTATTCATTTATTAACGAATCCTGACTTACAAATCCATTAATATATTTAGGCATTAATATTCCAACTTCAATCCACCGCCAGGGTTAACTTCCCTCCACCAGTGTCCCCAGACTCCATCCATACCCAGATTTCCCTGCTCCTCCTGCCGACTAACTTGAAAGGAAAATTACAGGGTTCCAGCGGTTTGCAACTTATATCTTATGTTTCCAGTGTTGTGTCTGTGTCTTAGACATAGAGATAGACCAGTCTCCCACATTACTGACGCCCTGGGCCCTGGTCTCCCATTAATTCCCTTTATTGTCTTGGCTCCCTTCCCAGTTAACAAATAAAATAAATTGGTTCACATAAAAAGCTGATAGTACCTTTAAAAAAACCTCTACTTACAGTTAATTTTCCTTTAGAATTATGTTTAGATTTTATTTGCAGTAATTATCCTTATTAAATAAATTGTAACTTTTATATAGAATAACATTTCAAATTTTTCAAAATATTTTAAATATCAAAGGCAAAAATAATTCTTTCCCTAATAAATATTTAAGATAGATTTCAATAACATCTACCCAGTTCATCTTATACTTTATAGACCTTATTCACTCTTATGTAGTATAAAGTTTTTCACACTGATAAGCTTATTTTTAACTAGCTTTCAAAAGTTTCATCTTATTAATATAATAGTAATTTATCTTATAATCAACAGTATTAAATTTGATAATTTGTAGTAATTAATTACATATGATAGGGTTTATTGAACTATTAGAATATAATAACCAATGCCATGAACATCAGAAATGCAGTTTCTTTGTGAACTCTAATCCATGAAGAAAAGAAGATGTTGTTTCATTTGACGGGGAGGAGCATATGGAACAGTGAATGTCAATATGGAAAAGGTTTTTAAATATAAGCTAAGAAAAGACAGAGTATAGGAAGGAATTAAAAGTTTTCAGATCTACCAAAAGCCCACAGCGAGTATCATTCTCAATGGGGAAAAATTGAAAGCCTTCCCTTAAGATCAGGAACACGACAAGGTTGCCCTCTCTCACCTCTTTTATTCAATATAGTACTGGAGGTACTCGCCATAGCAATCAGAGAAGAAAAGGACATGAAGGGCACCCAGATAGGCAAGGAAGAAATCAAGCTATCATTATTTGCAGATGACATGATATTATACCTAGAGAACCCTAAACTCTCGACCCAAAAACTCTTAGAAACAATAGATAGGTATAGTAGAGTGGCAGGGTACAAAATCAATACCCAAAAGTCGGTGGCTTTCCTATACACAAATAACGAAAGAGAAGAAAGGGATATTAAGAAATCGATTCCATTCACAATTGTGCCACAGAAAATCAAATACCTAGGAATCAGCTTAACCAAGTGTGTAAAGGACCTATACAAAGAGAACTACAAGACACTGCTTCAAGAAATAAAAGAGGACACGAGGAAATGGAAACACATTCCCTGCTCCTGGATGGGGAGAATTAACATTGTCAAGATGGTAATACTCCCTAGAGCTTTGTACAGATTCAATGCGGTTCCCATAAGGATTCCCATGACATTCTTTAAAGAAATTGACCAAACACTTCTGAAATTCGTATGGAATAACAAACCCCCACGGATAGCTAAAGCAATCCTTGGGAAGAAGAAGATGGGAGGCATCACCTTTCCCAACCTCAAACTGTACTACAAAGCAGCAGTAATTAAAACAGCGTGGTACTGGAATAAAAACAGACCGGTGGACCTATGGAATAGAGTTGAGTATCCTGACACCCACCCTCAAAGACATGATCAGTTAATCTTTGATAAAGGTGCAAAGAGTCCAAACTGGAGTAAGGGAAAGCCTCTTCAACAAGTGGTGCTGGGAAAACTGGACAGCTACATGTAAAAAAATGAATTTGGACCTGTGTCTACCACCTTGCACAAAAATCAGATCAAAATGGATTAAAGATCTCAATGTCAGACCTGAATCCATAAAGTACGTTGAAGAAAATATAGGAAAAACCCTCCACGACATCGATGCTAAAGACATCTTCAAAGGTGAAACACCATTAACAAAGCAACTAGAAGAAAATATAAATATATGGGACTACATGAAACTGAAGAGCTTCTGCACCTCGAAAGAAACAGTGACCAAGATAGAAAGACAGTCGACAGAATGGGAAAGAATATTCACCCAATACCCATCTGATAAGGGGTTAATATCCAGGATATATCAGGCACTGGTACAAATACATAAGAAAAAACAGCCAACCCCATTAGAAAATGGGGAGAGGAGATGAACAGAAACTTTGACAAGGAAGAAATCCGAATGGCCAAAAGGCATATGAGAAAATGCTCATCATCACTAATCATCAGAGAGATGCAAATCAAAACAACAATGAGATATCACCTCACACCACAGAGAATGGCCCATATCCAAAAGGGTAAAAGCAACAAGTGCTGGCGTGGATGTGGGGAAAAGGGGACTCTCATACACTGTTGGTGGGAATGTCGACTTGTACAACCTTTCTGGAAAACAATATGGACATTCCTCCAAAGACTAGAAATTGAGCTCCCCTTTGACCCAGCCATACCGCTCTTGGGAATATACCCTGGAAAGCCAAAAACACACAGCGGAAACACAATCCGCACTTTTATTTTCATAGCAGCACTATTCACAATAGCCAGAACCTGGAAACAACCAGTATGCCCGAGAACTGATGACTGGATAAAGAAACTGTGGTACATCTACACAATGGAATACTATGCAGCTGTCAGAAAAAATGAAGTTATGAAATTTTGCTATAAATGGATGGATATGGAAAGAATCATGTTGAGTGAAATTAGTCAGAAGGAAAGAGAGAGACATAGAATGGCTGCATTTATTTGCATGACATAAATATACTAGGTGATCTTACCGAAAAGTGGAAATTACCACAAGCGTGTGGGAGTCAGAGGTTAGTTTAGATAGAGAAGGGAACATGTGTGAATAAATGTCTAAAGTTCTGATGCTAACATAGAACTGAGCATTAAATACAGACAAAAAATGCAAATGATGGCTTCTAAGTGTACGTAGTGCAACCCACAATGTGTGGGAGAAGGAGGAGAGAGAGAGGGAGAGGAGAGGAGATAAAGAACCTGCCATTTAGGCAGTATGTGGGAGGGGGGGGGGAATTGGGGACATGGGTGGTGGCTGGGGGGCACTGGTGGAGGGTGGGGGTGCTGGAACACTGTGTGACCGAAACCCCCAAGCGTGAACAGCATTGTAATTGTATATCTCACGGTGGTATAATAAAATGTTAAAAAAAATAAAAATATATACTGCTTTAAAAAAAAAGAAAATATAATGCTAAGAGCATTGTGTAAACAAGAGCATTATATCAGTATATTTCAACTTTACATTCTTAAAAACATTAACTGTTAAAGTGCTTAGCTGGCAGAGGTGATCATGAGTGTGGTTTCTGGTTTGTCTCTTTTGGTCACACCCAGAAATGCTTAGGGGGTTACTCTTGGCTAAGCACTCAGGAATCACTCCTGGCAATGCTTGTGAGACCATATGGGATGGTACGGATAAAACCTGGGTCATCAGTACAAGGCAAGTTCCTTACTGGCTGTACTATTACTCTGACCCTATGATGTGGTTTTCTAAGGATGAAGCTTATCCAATCACTCTGTATGTGCTGGTTCTTATAATTTTTCCAAATGTGCTAACTCAACTGCAAGCTTTGTTGGTACGGAGAATTGTGTTTAAACGTTTTCCCATGATGAAAATAAAAAGAAACTTAACTAAAAAAAAATAAAATAAAATGTTAAGAGCTGTGGGAAGGTCAAATAAAGACAATGAGTGACTCAAAGTCAACAAAACAGTATAAAATTATTTTCTATAACTTCTATGTCCTATTTTTTGAGGCTAATTTGCAGATGAGAGTTATGGAGGGTTGAGAGAAGAAGAGAAAGGGGCTGACTGAACTTGAGTTCCAGGCAGTGTAGGTCATGCCCCCAAAGGTCTGAGTTCCCTTCTTTCTGTGCAAAAAATAAACCAATACATTGATAAAAAAAAAATTCAGGCTATGGATTTGGGCTATGACTCAATGCTAAAAGCTCCTGTGTTGCAAGCATGAGGCTACTATTTTGATCATCTCCAAGTACTGTTTCTGTGTCTTTACTCTCTGGGACCTCCTGCACAACAACAGAGTGTGAGTTTTGTTTGTTTTTTGGGTCACACTCAGGTATGCTCGAGTTACTCTTGACTCTGCACTAAGGAATCACTCCTGGAGGTGCTCAGGGAATCATATGGGATGCCAGAGATTGAACCCCCGGTCTGCCACGTGCAAGACAAAAGCCCTACCCACTGGACTATTGCTCCGGCTCCAAAAAACAGAGTGTGCTATCTCTGAAGTACTGAAGCCAGGTATATGTGAAGACTATGACAAAGTGTGTGATACCTGTGGTCACCGCAGCTAAGGATATATGTATGTTACAGTCATGAACACAATTGGTAAACATGTGTAAATACTACACTAAACCTCAAAGAGTGTAAGGTAGCAAAACTAAATGAATACGACCCTTGGTGAGAATGTGTGCAAGTACAACAACTGAAGTGTGTAGCCCTTGGTAAGCAACATGAACCCACAACTGTGTAAAAACCATAATTATCACAACAATCACTTCATTTGTTGTTGCAGACACCTAAGAGCCTCTGCATCAGCCCTGTATTGCCTCCTCCAGGTCACTTCATAGATAGGGGGTAGTTTAAATGTGGCAGTTTATCTGACCATGTATTCTGTACTGGCTGGTATAAATATTCTCTCATGCTACCACAATCATCGTGGGACTAGCTACCTCTTACCAGCATATTTGCCTGGCCACGTTGGATCTCTAAGTAATTAGACCAGAGAGAAATGCTGTTTGCCTCCAAGCAAGGAAGTATGGCTCCCTGATAACTCAAAGGCAACTAAAATACAAAACTACCGTGAAGTAGACGAGACTCTTGTGAAGGCTTGGAGAAATATTTAACTGATATTAGTATAGTCTTTGGTACAGAGGCATGCCATCTCAGAAACCCCCTTTTCTACCCTATAAAGGCATTTCCTAGGCAGATCTTGGCTCAAGACATTAGCATCTAAAAGGGCCTAGGTGAGGTGCTGGGAGAAATTACCTAATGGCATTTGACCCTGCCTGTTTCCCATAAAAGTGGGAGGTCTGAGTTGCAGGGGATAAAACTAGCCTGCTTCCTCTCTTGCGTGGTCTCTTTTTGGGCTCTCTTTTGGGGCTCGCACTCTTCTTAGGTCACTCTTCCCCTTTCTGCTGTAGTCTTGTCTTTGTCTCCTCTCTACAGGGCCTTAACACATGGTTGCTGCCATCTTGGCCTACATGTAGCTGGGGTTCTGGCCAGGAATCCTAAGCACAGGGTTTTTCCTATTGCTGATTTGTATGCTTGAACCTGTGATTAAGTGAAGCATTTTAAAACCTTGCTGGATTCCTGAGTTTTCATCCATTCCCGGCAGGCTTCTGAGGTAGAAGGGAACTCGCTCCCCTGGTACTGTTGGGGACCCCAGCGGCTCCCCTACAACTTGTATCACTTGTCTTCCCGTTATTCATCGATTTGCTCAATTGGCACCAATATCATCTCCATACGTCCTGTCACATGCTAGTGTAGCCCTTGGGCATCTGCTTGCTCCAGGAACATGAAGAGCCTTGGGGCCAGAGTGATAGCCCAGAGGGTAGGACGTTTGCCTTGTACGTGGCTGACCCATGCCAGCCCGGGTTTGATCCCCGGCATCCCATATGGTCCTCCGTGCACCGCCAGGAGTAATTCCTGAATGCAGAGCCAGGAGAAACCCCTGAGCATTGCCTGGTGTGACCCAAAAAGCAAAAAAATTTTTTTTTTAAAAAGCCTCAAACCATTCCTCATCACAACAATAGCCACAACAAAGGGTAAAAATGGGGGAGGGGTTCACTTTTGAAGTGCTTCATGGCTACTAAACTGTCCTGCAATGGAGTTCAGACTGAGAAGCCTGTGGGTAAAGATATGATCATGACATATTTTGCTGTGCTTTGAATAACAGTCTGGAGAATTTGAATTTAACCTTGCATAAGAATGTTGAGTCAAAAAGAGTGTTCTAAGAGTATTATTCTGTGCAGAATGAATTCAAGTGTACAGTGCTGTAGACAAGAAACACCCGATAGTGAATATCTTTGTAACTTAGCTGGAATACAGTGAGAGAGTTACTAGGGTTATAGAAATGAGAATGAAGAGCAATGTGAGATAATATCAGGGATTTTTAAACTAATTGATCAGTACTGAAATTTTAAAGTAATTGTTTAATATTCTTAAAATTTACAGTTTTGCATAATCTATTGAACTCTTTTTATGTACCAGGAAACATTGTGATCAGTACTTTCAAAAATCTTCTCACTTAGTATTTATAAAGGGCTTATTCTTTTCACCAAAAAATTTCTTACAGTTGATTATTTAATTCATTTCATAGTTGAAGATATTAGCAAATAGGCATATAACCTTGTGTAATCAATGTCTTAACACTGAATTCTTTTTTAATGTATTACTATATTTTTTAAACTGCACCCTTGTTGATCTGGAATTAAAATTGATGAGATAACAAGGTTGTAATATCACTATATTAATATCAATATGTTAAGGTTTCACCATCAGGATCTCACCATTCTATAGGGAGTGATCATTGATGTCAAAAAAGAGGGTTTGGCTGGGTGATACAACTTCACTAAAACTCTTCAGCACCACCCTCAAAAACATCATGCGACAATTAGAATGGAAAGGAATGGGAGTGAAGATAGATGGCCGGCAACTGCACCACTTCCGCTTCACTGATGACATCATTCTAATAACACCAAACATCAGCCAAGTGGCACAAATGCTAGCTGACTTTGACCGAGAATGTGGAAAGATAGGTCTACAGCTGAATCTCGACAAAACTGTGTTCATGAAAAATGAACTAGTTCCAGAGGCCCCATTCACTCTCAATGGAACAAACATCTCTGAATGCAACAACTATGTGTACCTAAAGTCAACATGATGAACGACCTAAAACCTGAGCTGCACAGGAGGAAAAGAGCGGCATGGACTGCCTTCAAAAACATCGAAACAATAGCCAAAAGAACAAAGAACTTCCAGCTCCGGGCACATCTCTTTGACTCCACCTTTCTCCCTGCATTAACATATGCCTCAGAGACCTGGGTCCTACGAAAGCAAGATGAGAACACCATTTGGGTCTCCCAAAGAGGAATAGAAAGAGCCATGCTTGGAATATCAGGCCTCACTCAAGTGAGAGAAGGAATCCGGAGTTCTGACCTCTGTCACTATTCTAAAATCAAGGACACTGTCTCATCTGCCAGAACATCAAAAATCAGATGGGCTGGTCATAGAATGTGATCTGGAGACGACCGTTGGACTTGAGCCGTTACCAATTGGATCCCATGAGATGTCAAAAGATTGTGTGGCCACCCACCTA
>JAJIBD010027181.1:0-109201 GCA_021461705.1 Cryptotis parvus | reverse complement strand
AATTGAAAAAGAGGGGTTCGACAGGGTGATACCATTTCACCAAAACTCTTCAGGGCCACCCTGAGAACATCATGCAACAATTAGAATGGGAAGGAATGGGAGTGAAGATAGATGGTCGGGCAACTTCACCACTTCTGGCTTCGCTGATCACATCGTTCTAATAACACCAAACATTAGCTAAGCGGCACAAATGCTGGCTAACTTTGACCGAGAATGTGGAAAGATAGGTCTACAGCTGAATCTAAGAAACCATGTTTATGAAAAATAGACTAGTTCCAGAGGCCTCATTCACTCTCAATGGAACAAACATCTCTGAATGCAGCAGTTATGTACCTAGGTCGAGAAATCAACATGATGAATGACCTAAAAGCTGAGTTCTGGAGGAAGAGAAGCGGCATGGAATGCCTTCAGAGGCATCGAAGAAATAGCTGAAAGGACAAAGAACCTCTCTGGGCACATCTCTTTGACTCCACCTGTTCTCCCTGCATTAACATACGCCTCAGAGACCTGGGCCCCTACAAAGCAGGATGAGAATGCTATTCGGGTCTCCCAGAGAGGAATCAAAAGAGCTATGCTTGGAATATCACGCTCTCCACTCAAGTGAGAGAAGGAATCGGGAGTTCTGACCTCCATCGCTATTCCAGAATCCAGGGACTCTGTCTCGTTTGCCAAGGCATCGAAAATCAGATGGGCTGGACATGTAATGTGATTTGGAGACAACACGCTGGACTAGAGCCATTACTGACTGGATCCCACGGGATGTCAAAAGATCACGTGGCAGCCCACTACAAGATGGTCAGACTTTCTTGCAAAGACCCTGAAGGAATGGTTTGAGGCTCTTCATATTCCTGAATCAACCAAATGCCATTGGGCTACATTGTACGTGATAGGGTCCAATGGAAATGTTACTGGTGCCCGTTCGGGCAAATCGATGAATAATGGGATTCAAGTGATCAAGTGATCATTATAATTCTTATGAGATCAATTGGCCTCATAGTCTATTAGTCTATTGGTCAATTGGTCTCATAGTGTATACGATCTATTAGTCTTAATAAATACACCTAGTTAAATATTTTTCTCTTTTACAAATTTTTAGGATAGATTTTATCCCATGATTTTGTTGATAATTAGGTTGTTTTGTGTAACTAGGATACAGAGTTCCCTTTTTCCCCATCTATAAAATTACCGGGTATACGTTAGAATCTACCACAAACATGTGGGAGTCAGAGGTTAGCTAAGACAGAGAAGGAAAAACAGTGTGCTAATAATTTGTCCAAAATGCTAATACCAGTCTAGAACTGAGCACTGAATATAGTCAAAGGGATACACACAAAACATCTAAATGCATGTAATGCAATCTAAGGTGTAAGAAGGAAAAGAGAAAGAGAGAGAGAAAGAGAGAGAAAGAGAAAAGAGATAAAGAACCGCCATAGAGGCAGGCTAGGGAGGAGGGAGGAATGGGGATATGGTGGTGGGAAATGGGCACTGGTAGAGGGATGGTGCTGGAACACTGTATGACCGGAAGGCAACATGAACATCTTCGTAATTGTATATCTCACGGTGGTATAATAAAATATTTAAAAAATTAAAAAATAAAATAAAATAAAATTACTGGGTGATGATAGTGTATGTAGGCACTAAGCTTGACCGGGAGTGAGTCAATCAATTTGATTTGAGTTTATTGAAATGGTTGCTATATTTTTCTTCTTACTGTGTTTGAGAATAATGTTTAACTCCTGATATTCCTTGCCCTCCAGATCCATGGGGATCTCTTTTTAAATTCTGGTGCCAAACTCAGGGACTCCCAATGCAAGGCGCACATCATAATGGCCAAGTTCAACAACATAGTTCTTTAAATATGTAGACTACTAGGACAAAGTAGCGTGGCTCCCTCATTTCCCTTAGGATAGTTTTTGCCCAACTATATTGTGGAGGTGTGTTGGATGACAGGTTTAGCCAGCTTGGGAGCTTTACTGTTTTATCCACCCACAGCTTAATCTATTTACATGCTCTTAAGCCAAGGTTCATTCTAATGAGATCTCTCTTCTGGAAACTGATGGAGGGTGTGGCAGTTACAGAAGTCACCTTGACTGAATAATTTCTGACTTATTAGACATCTACTAAGACTTCCACGTTATCTAGATTGGGCACAGCTCCTCTTTATATCCACTGCACCCAGCGTGGGACAGTTAGAATTTATCAGAAGACTGCCACTCTGGCTATGTTTAGACTATCATTTAAGATGATAGGAAGGATCATACTAGTTTGCCCTCAAGCAGGCAAGCATGACCCTTTCACGTGTGACCCTGAGAACAAGATACTGAGAATCATCCTGGTGCAGATAATAAATAAGAAAGACCTTGTGGGTACCATTTAGATTACATGAAGCCCATGAAATTAAGATCAAGACTTTTATACCAGTCCCCTCTCTCCAGTGTTTTGTAAGAGATAATCTCAGAGGAAGGGATTAGTCCTTGGTGTAATCCTTTGTTTATACCTATAGTAAGGTGTGGCACTGCCCTTCTACACTCTTCTTCTATCTAGAAGCTGTTTAGGGTTCTTTGTTGACAGGACCCTCCCTGTCAACAGTTAGGATTACTTTGGTGTATAGAAGGGGACTGACTTGAGGCACTGCCCCTTCTTTTGGGTAAGACTCCTCTCAGGTGAGATCATCTCTCTTTGGTGGGGAGACTTGGGCTCTCGTGTGTGGTCTAAGTTTGGACCAGAGCTAGAGTTCTTTCATTATATTGTATTGCAGTGGTAGAGCTTTTGTACCATTAAGTCTTTTTTGGAACTGTGCTGGATTTGTGAGCTTTGGACAGCCTCGGAGGCAGAAGAGAACTTCTGTTGTGATACTGTTGGACACTCTGGCGTCTCTGGGTGGGCATCCCCACAGAGGTGGGTACTAAAGTTAAAGTAAACTACAATGAAAAAATTATAAAACAACCCCCCCACTACTCTGGTCACTTGAACCACTTTCTCTCTCTCTCTCTCTCTCTCTCTCTCTCTCTCTCTCTCTCCTCTTTTCCACTCTCTCATTCTCTTATTCTCTCCCTCTTTCTTTGTATTTCTAAGTTGATGGGCACAATGTCTTCCAAAGAGCGAACACACACCGTTATACTCTTCAGTGGATGGGATCTGATTGCCGTGTCCAGGCACTCAGGGCTGTCCAGGAAAACGCCTGGCTCCTAATGCAAGACCTGTCACACTGCAGTCTCTCAGAAAGTGAACTATTTAGTAAGGTGAAAGTTTAAGCCAACTTGGGTTCTAGGCTTTGCTCCCAGACCACGTGTCTTGCCCCATTCAAAGGCGGCGCCAGACCGCGCAGCCAGTGCGTGAAGTTTGAGCCATCGCGAGAGTTGGGGTTCCCGCGGGGGTCGAGGCGGCCGTGTGGCACGGCTTTGGCGTCGAAAGCCTTGCGGTGAAGTCAGCGGCAGCCCCCTAAAGCTGCAGCTTCTATCCCGCGGTGGTAGGGTGGCGGTAAGGATTCCTGGGCGGTGTGGGCCGCCGCTGTGGGTGGTCGGGGGGGGAAGGTCCGCAGCCACGACTTGCGGGCTCAGATCTGCGGCCTGCGTCTGCCGGAGAGGAGGGCCCCGATGGTTTGTTTGGTTCCGGGTCACCCTAGCGTCAGTCTGAGGGTGCTTCAGGGGGCTTTGGAAGAAAGGTCTGGCTGCAGCCCATAACCTTTCCTGGCCCCACTGGACCTGCGTGGCCCTCCCTGGTATTGCAGAGCCCAGCAGGAGGCTTCGGGGTCCGAGAGATTGAGCTAAAAGGGCCTGGAGGGGCCCATCTGAACACGTGCTTGTGTGTGTGGGGTGTGGGAGGGGCGAGGCCACGTCCCCGCAGGCAGGGGATGGTTCTCCCCTGCAGCACTTCGGGATGGGTGTGTGCATGGCCTCCTCTCTGTCTGATGCTCTCCCGAGCTCTGCTTCCCGGCTTCCGTCCTGGAAGTCCCGGCATGGTTCTCCCCTGCAGCACTCGGGATGGGTGTGTGCGCGGCCTCCTCCATCTGATGCTCTCCCGAGCTCTGCTTCTGGCTTCCGTCCTGGAAGTCCCGGCATGGTTCTCCCCCTGCAGCACTCGGGATGGGTGTGTGCGCGGCCTCCCTCCATCCTGATGCTCTCCCGAGCTCTGCTTCCGGCTTCCGTCCTGGAGTCCCGGCATGGTTCTCCCCCTGCAGCACTTCGGGATGGGTGTGTGCGCGGCCTCCTCCATCTGATGCTCTCCGAGCTCTGCTTCCGGCTTCCGTCCTGGAAGTCCCGGCATGGTTCTCCCCTGCAGCACTCGGGATGGGTGTGTGCACGGCCTCCCTCCATCTGATGCTCTCCCGAGCTCTGCTTCCGGCTTCCGTCCCGGAAGTCCCGGCATGGTTCTCCCCCTGCAGCACTCGGGATGGGTGTGTGCACGGCCTCCCTCCGTCTGATGCTCTCCCCGAGCTCTGCTTCCGGCTTCTGTCCCGGAAGTCACCCGGAGGCGCTCGGGGGGGGGGGCTAGCAGGACAGCGCCAGGTGCTGCGGCAGGGACGAGCTTCCCGAGTTTCTTAAGACCTGCAGGGCCACGTCACTTCCTCCTGGGCCCGCCCTGCCCTCACCGGCCCTTCTCCCGCGGTGAGAAGGCTGCGGTCTTGGTCAGCCTTCCCTGATAGCACACATGTGATGTGTTATCAGGGAAACAGCATGTGTGAGTGATGACACATACACTGCCCACTGACCCTCCTGCACAGAAGCATGTTATTTCCTCTCGCCATTTTTATGGGGATATTGGGTTGATTTTTTTGCTTTTTTGGGTCACACCCGCGACGCTCAGGGGTTACTCTCTGGCTCTGCACCAGGACACTCCTGGCGGTGCTCGGGGACCATATGGGATGCCGGGGGATCGAACCCAGGCCGGTACAGGGCGGCCGCGTGCAAGGCAAATGCCCTACTCGCTGGGCTATCGCTCCGGCCCTGGGTTGAACTTTTGAGTGCTTTATGTACCTTGGCTATTAAACCATTAACCCTTTATATGACGTGAGTGTGTGAAAATACTTTCCCACGTTTCGAGTATATTCCTTTGGGGATGGGGTTTAGTGTTTCTTTTGTCTTTTCCCTTTCATTTGAGTTGCCCTGATTTGCAGTACTGCTAATGCTCACACTGCCCCTACACCAGACACTCCACAAAGTAGTTCGTCCCCTAACCAACCCCTCCCCCAGGAGCATACTTTTTTTAAAGCATTTTTTGAGGTACTGGGCTTTATAACACTGTTCATCGTGCTTTTATGTGGTGCACACATCATTTCAGTTTCACACCCATCACCAGAGAACAACTTCCCTCCACCAGAGCCCCAAGGACCCCTGTCACCCCAACTTTTATCTCTGTTCCATAGACAAAAATCTTCAGGTCCAATAACTTTGACTATTTTTCTTATCTTAGTATATTCCATTTTTATTCCATAGAGGAATTTTCTTAAAACTTAAAAAAAAAATTTTTTTGGGGAGGTCACACCTGACAATGCTCAGGGGTTACTCCTGGCTCTGCACTCAGGAATTACTCCTGGCGGTGCTTGGGGGACCATATGGGATGCCAGGGATCGAACCGGACCGGCACAAACTGGCTGCGTGCAAGGCAAACACCCTACCCGGCTGGGCTATTGCTCCGGCCCTGATAGAGAAATTTTTTAAATAAGTATCTTATTATACCACCGTGAGATATACAATTACAAAGATGTTCATATTTGGGTATTGGTCATACAGTGTTCCAGCACCCATCTCTCCACCAGTGCCCATCTCCCACCACCAATGTCCCCGGTTCCCTCCCCCTCCCCCAGCCTGCATCCATGGCAGGTTCTTTATTTCTTTCCCTTTCTCTCTATCTCTTTCTCTTTTTCCTTCCCTTCCAGATTGTGGATTACAGAACATACATTAAAGGGTTGTCATGTGTATCTTTTGCCTGTATTTAATGCTCAGTTCTACGTTGGTATTAGTACTGGTCGACAATTGTTAGCACACTGTTCCATTTTCTGTCTTACCTAGCCTCTGACTCCCACACGTTTGTGATAATTTCCACCTTTGACAAGACCTCCTGATACATGTTTCACTTGACCTTGGATATTGGTATCATAATATATCCATATATATTTATGTCATGCAAATAAATGCAGTCATTCTATATCTGTCTCTCCGTCTGGCTAATTTCACTCAACATGATCTTCTCCATGACCATCCATTTATAGGCAAATTTCATAACTTCATTTTTTCCTAACAGCTGCATAGTATTCCATTGTGTAGATGTACCAAAAGCTTCTTTATCCAGTCATCAATTCTCGGGCACTCTGGTTCTTTCCAGATTCTGGCTATTGTGAATAATGCTGCTATGAACATAAAAGTAGGTGTTTCCGCTGCATATTTTTTGGCTTCCCAGAGTAGATTCCCAGGAGTGGTATGACTGGGTCAAATGGGAGTTCAACTTTTTAGTCTTTGGAGGAATGTCATATTGTTTTCCAGAAGGGCTGTACCAGCCGGCATTCCCACCAACAATGGAAGAGTGTCCCCTTTTCCCCCCCCCATCCACGCCAGCACTTGTTGTTGCTCTTTTGGATATGTGCCAGTCTCATAGAGGAATTTTTAAAAATTACGGAGGTGGTGATGCCTACATAAATAATAGATGAATCAAGTCCCCTGATAATTGCAATTCCACAAAGTTGCAAATAAGTGATCATTGAATAGCAACTTTCTTTTCTAAGAGATATATAACTTTACAAAATTATTATGAATATTTCTATGCAGGTACATTTTAAAATTTTACATGAAATAGGTATATCCTACCAATGTAAAATTTAGAGTGAAAGGAATTCAGAAAATTTTATTGGGAAATCTGAATAGGTCTGTAGAAGTTCAAAAGTGTTTTACCCTAATAAAGGGGATATTGACTTTATATTAGTAAATATTATAAGTACTGTTAAGTGTCTGCTTTAATAACGTGAGACATATAGATAATAATAAAACCTATATGATGTGAAATATCCATATAGGTTTTTAATAAAACCTCTGTGGATGTGAAAATCCCACCTGATTAGATATAAAACATTCAAAACAACTGACATGTTAATTTGTTATTGAAAATGTATAAAATTTCTTAGCAAACCAGCAGTAAAAGTACCTGTTTTGAAACAGCAGTGAGGGGCCAGAATGATAACACAGCAGATAGGACGTTTCCCCTTGCTTGCAGCTGACCCAGGTTTCATCCCTGGCACCCCATATAGTCTCTCGAGAACCATCAGGAGTAATTCTTGAGTGAAAAGACAGGAATAGCCCCTGAGCTCACTGGGTGTGACCCAAAAAAAGCAAAGAAAAAATTAAAAAAAACAGCAGGGAGATGCAGAGCCAGGAGTAACCCCCTGAGCATCTCTGGGTGTGACCCAAAAAGAAAAAAAAAAGGAGAGTGGAGTACAATGGTTTGGTCCATGCCTGGCAGTGCTCAGGGCTTTACTCTGGCTCTGCTCAAGGCTTACCCCCCTGTCTTTTTGTGCTCAGGGAACACTTCTGGTGGGGCTCAGGACCATAGGGGTGCTGGTGATAGAAACTGGGTCAGCCATGTGCTAGACAAATGGCTCTCGCCATTGTACTGTCTCTCCAGCCCCAACAGATCTTTCTCAGTCTGGTAGAGGGGATCCATGAACGCCTATGCACAAATGCCAAACTCAGTGCCAAATACTGGGTTTGTCCTGTCTTTCAAAGAACCTCTATGATGCTTATTATACATGAAACTGTGTTATTTCTTCAAATCTAAATGATAATCTAGCTGGGGTAGTTCACTTCACTTGTGTTTTTGTGCTATATCCCTCAATTCTGTCTGGCTCATAGAGTCTCATTCAGTAACTCTGCTGTGAACCTTATAGACTTTCCTTTTTGTGTAAGTTTCTCTTTTGATCTTACTGATTTCAATATTCTTTCTCAGTCTTTGGTTTTGTCTGAACACAGTGTATCTGGAAGTTTTCCCCATTTTGAATGTTTCCATTGGGACCCTGTGGGCCTCTTATATTTTGTTGCCTGTATTCCTCAGCCATGGGAAGTTCTTGTCTATGCTTTCTCTAACTATTGACTTGTCATTAAATCTGACTTTCTGTTACTCAGGGACTCTGACGATTATTATAATGGTCCTCTTGAGCTCATGCCATAGTTCTCTGATGTGCCCTCCCTCTCCCTCCCCTCCGTCCGTCTCTCTTTACCTTCCTTCCCTCTCTCTCCCTTTATTCCCTCCCTCCCTCCCCCCTACCAATCCTCTGTTGGAGGACATGTTTAGCTAATCTGGGAGTTTTGTTGTTTTGCTCACTCCCAGCTTAATCTTATTTAAGCCAATGTTCATTCTAATGAGATCTCTCTTCTATGTAAACACTTCTAGAGGGTGTGGCAGTTACAGAAGTCACCTTGATTGAATAACTTCTGACTTATACATCTAAGGCTTCTTATGTTTTCTAGATTGGGCACAGCTCCTCTTTATACCCACTGCACCCAACGTGGGACAGTTAGAATTTACCAGGAGACTACAACCCTGGCTACGCTGAGACTAAAGGTAGACTATAGGAAGGATCATACTAGTTTGCTCTAAGCAGGCGAGTATGACCCTTTCAGTACATGAGAACAAGATACTCAGAATCACCCTGGTGCAGATAATAAGGACCTTGTGGGTACCATCTAGATTACATGAAGCTCATGAAGTTAAGATGTATTACTTTATATCAGCCCCCTCTCTCTCCAGTGTTTTACATAAGAGATAATCTCGGATTAGTCCTTGGTGTAACCTTTGTTTATACCTGCAATAGGGTGTGGCACTACACTCTGTTTAGGGTTCTTTGTTGGCATGACAACCTCCCCATTGGGTTACTTTGGTGTATATAAGGGGCTGACTTGAGGCCCCCTTCACCTTTTACCTTTTGCCTTTTGGTTCCTCAGCCTTCAGCTTTTGGCTCCCACGTGCTTTTGGCCTTTGCTCTTTGGCCTTTGCTCCTTCTTCTGGGTAGGACTCAGCTCGGGTGAGATCCTCTCTCTCTTGGTGGGAGACTTAGTCTCTTTTGTATGATCTAAGTTCGGACCAGAGCTAAAGTTTTTCATTATATTGGAGTGCTGTGGAAGAGCTTTTGTACTATTAAAAGCCATTTTTGGAACTGCACCGGACTCGTGAGTTTTCATCTTTCTCCGCGGCGCCCCGGAGGTAGAAGACAACCTCTGTCCGGGCGCTGTCGGGGACCCCCGCGGCGTTCCCCGACAATCCTCCTCCCTCTTTTTCTTTGGTGTGTGTAGGAGCCATACCTGGCAATGCTCAGGGTTTACTCTTGGCTCTCTGCACTCAGGAATTATTCCTGGTGCTGCTTGAGGGACCATGTGGAATGCCCGGTATGGAAACCAGGTCAGCCACACAAGGCAAGTGCCTTACCCGCTGTACTATTGCTCTGGCCCTATGGGTTATTCGTTTCTTTTAGATCCCCTTCCCCTGCATAGTTTTCTATTGTTACCTACAGGTTTCCACCCTCTCATCTTAGAGATCCTTAATCTTTTGCTCCTCTGCTGTTATGCTGTTCAGACCTGTTGCATCTGACTGAGATGAGGAGGCGTCAGTCGCATCATGCTGTATTTGACACCAGAGAAGAATTGTTCCTTGGAACATGCGACGAAAGAGGCATCAGTGGCGTTGGTGTCCTTGTCAACACTGATTCATTTGAATGCCTAACTGTCGGGAAACGCCCGGGGTCCCCGACAGTGTCAGGACAGAGGTTGTCTTCTACCTCCGAGGACGCCGGGAGAATGGATGAAAACTCACGAGTCCGGGTGCAGTTCCAAAAATGGCTTTTAATAGTACAAAAAGCTCTTCCACAGCACTAGAAGATGGAGCAAAAGGCCAAAGAGCAAAAGACCAAAGCCAAAAGCCAAAAGCCGCAGGAGCCAAAAAGCTGAAGGCTGAGGAACCAAAAGGCAAAAACCAAGGGGCCTCAAGTCAGCCCCTTATATACACCAAAGTAATCCAATCGGGAGGTTGTCATGCCAACAAAGAACCCTAAACAGAGTGTAGCGCCACACCCTATTGTATGTATAAACAAAGGTTACAAAAGGATAACCGAGATTATCTCTTATGTAAAACACTGGAGAGAGGGGGGGCTGATATAAAGTAATACATCTTAACTTCAGAGCTCATGTAATCTAGATGGTACCTACAAGGTCCTTATTATTATCTGCACCAGGGTGATTCTGAGTATCTTGTTCATGTACTGAAAGGGTCATACCGCTGCTTAGAGCAAACTAGTATGATCCTTCCTATAGTCTACCTTTAGTCTCAGCGTAGCCAGGGCTGTAGTCCCTGGTAAATTTAACTGTCCCACGTTGGGTGCAGTGGGTATAAAGAGGAGCTGTCCAATCTAGAAAACATAGAAGTCTTAGTAGATGTATAAGTCAGAAGTTATTCAATCAAGGTGACTTCTGTAACTGCCACACCCTCTAGCAGTGTTTACATAGAAGAGAGATCTCATTAGAATGAACATTGGCTTAAATAAGATTAAGCTGGGAGTGAGCAAAACAACAAAACTCCCAGATTAGCTAAACATGTCCTCCAACACCTAACAAACCGGATAGGACGATTACACTTGAAAAAGACGTGGCCCACTGCCAGCAATTTCTATCTTCATTGTCTACACACCAACATCCACATACAAAGGAGATGAAATTGAGAAATTCTACATGGAACTGGAGGAGTTCTATAAAAAAGATCACACCTTCTACAAGACCATAGTCGGTGATTTTAATGCCAAGATAGGACCGAGAAGATCGGCTGAAGAACTCCACATCAGGACCCATGGCCTAGAATGGAACGAACAGGGTGAGAGACTATCTGAGTTCATCATGTCCACCAACACCATTCATGGGAACTCACAGTTCCAGAAGGCTGAAGGGAAACGTTGGACATGGGAATCTCCTGGTGGACAGTTCCACAATGAAATTGACAATATCATCTGCAATCGACAGTTTTGTCTGACTGAAGTTGCTGTTGTCCCCAAATTCCAAACAGGATCGAACCACCTTCTCCTCGTGCAAAATTCTACTTCCCGCAACGGGGAGAAAAAGCTGCAAAGTTTAAAAGAGAACTCCCCAGAATGACCACCAACTGGGAACTCTTTGGCACCATTGCAGCAACATGGGAAGATACCATCATTGATGACATCAATGAAGAATACAACCGACTGGTTCAGCACCTCCATGATTGTGCGAAGAATGCCAAGAGAGAGAAAGACACAAAAGGACGCCTGTCGGGGCCGGAGCGATAGCCCAACAGGTAGGGTGTTTGCCTTGCACGCAGCTGGCCTGTGCCGGCCCGGTTCGATCCCCGGCATCCCATATGGTTCCCCGAGCACTGCCAGGAGTAATTCCTGAGTGCAGAGCCAGGAGTAACCCTTGATCATCGCCGGGTATGACCAAAAAAAAAAAAAAAAAAAAAAGGATGCTGTCTTCAGAAACTCTTGAGCTCATTTGCCAACGTGGCAAGGCGCGAGCCTCAGGAGATGAAATGCTAACGTTCACGCTTGCTAAACGGTGCAGAGAAGGGATAAAAGAAGACCTCAAAGACAGAAGAGCTGAAATACTGGGCCTGTTAATCCCGGGAGTAAATTATTAATGTTTTTCTACCTTTCCCTGTCAACTCTACTTCTTGCCACCTTGGGACTTTCAAGAAACTTTTTAAAATTTCTCTGTGCCTCATTTTCCTTACCTGTAAACAGATTTGTGGTGCCTATCTCATCAAATATTAAACAAGTTAACAATATATACAGTTCTTATGCCATGCTTAACACAGAGTAAGTGTGTGTAAGTGCTTGCTACCGCTGTCTGTTTAGCATTGGAATGACTTCACTCTTGGATGGCATATTCTCAAAGCAGATGCCACATTTTTGCTTATTTCAGTGAGATCTTTCTTTTTCGTTGCTAAATATTAACAATGCCAAATGATTATAGGACAAAATGAATTCCCTTGCCATCTCCCTTCACCCTCCCTCATTTACTTGGGATCAGTTTTCTTGTACTTGGCAGAGGGTCCTAGGTACCTGCACAATGGGGATTAAAGAAGTGAGACCTTTTCTCTATTGTTCCCGGGTCTCTTTCCCTTGCTTTTCTTGCTGCTGCTGCTGCTGTCCTGATGACAGGGCCACACCCCCTGGTTGTCTGGGAGCAGACAGTAGAGCCACTGGCATGTGGATGTGACGCAGCACTCATGTTGTCCAGGCACCGCTCTAGTGTTGAGCACTTGTATGTCCCAGAAGTGCTTTTTTTCTTTTTTAATTAAAATTTTATTGTTTACCCTTTGGTTTACCATGCTACATAAATGTTTTGAGTGTAGCTTCATATGTCTGTGTTTGTATAAGTCAAATTGAACCTACCACTGATGGTCTAGTGCCATTCACATTCTTCTCTTTCATATGTCCCCAACCCTGACATGTCTTTTTGTAGGGGTGGGGGTCAGAATCAAATATTTTTGTTTCTAATTTATCACTTTGCTTTGATTACTTAGATTTTACATTCCAGAGTCATCTTGTAATTGAGTTTCAGTTTCTATCCTAATTCTGCTTTAGCATAATCAGTTTTGTGTTGTTGCAGAAGGCAGGGTTTTATCATTTTTTATGACTGAGTAGTACTCCTTAAGCACACCACAACTTCTGTATCCAGTCATCTGTGGAAGGAAGCTTGGATGTTTCCGTATCTTGGATCTTGCTGTAATATTTCTGTGAACATAAGGGTGGATATATATTTTTGAACTAACGTTTTCATACTTAGGATATCTACCTAGCACTGGTACTTACGTGCTAAATGATGCTGTTATTTTTAGGTATTTAAGGAAATCCTCATGCCATTTTCTGTAGAGGCTATACTGGTTTGCATTCCCACTGACAGGTTACAAAGGATTGCCTTTTCTCCATAGTTTTGCCAGTGCATTTCCAGTCTTTTTGCCAGTGACTATTGTCACGGGCATGAGGTTTTACTTAATTATGTGTAACATCTGGCGGGCACATCTTCCTAGTGCCCGTTCTTCAAAGAACAGGAAAGGAAGGAAAAACAAAACTCAGGTAATGCATCATTAGCTTTTAAAATTTGTATGTTTTCAACAAGTTGAAATTATTTTAATGATTATGTTTTAGCCAAAGAAGGCATTTATTTAGCTATGTAAAAACAATATTTTGTTGTGCTAACAAAAATATTTGTGTACAAAATTCATCATAACTATAATCATGCAAGAAAAAATCTTCCCTATTACATTACATTAGTATAAAACACATCCTTATGCTGACTGAACTTAGTGTTATTTTGGATTACTTTCAAATAATATTTGATCTCGTCCGGTAGACTTGTTTACAACTAATAGTGTAAGATAATTGAGAAATTGTGTTTTGCATAAAGCTTGCTGTGGCTTCTGCTTTTTAGAAATGTCACCCTGTCTGCACTGTTGTTGATCTGGCTAAGATGTGGAGGGCGGCATACCCTCCTGGCTCTGTGCGGGCACATTGTTAGCTGTGGTGCCTGCTGTGGGGGTTAGGCTGTGGTGCTCTCCTGCTTGACTGCAGAGCTCACGGTGGGGTGGACTCATTTAGCTGTGCTTGTCAGGGCTTGAACTCTTAGTTGAGAACCACAAGTTACAGGTGTGTTGCTTGTACTCACACACACACACACACACTTCCTGACTGGAGCTCATCCATCTTCTTTTTTTTTTTTTGTAGCTGTGGTGTTCATCAAGGAACACAGCCCTTTTTATGTGGTGCTTACACACCTGACTATGCTTACGACAGGATCACAGGCAGAGAGTTGTCAGGTTTAAACAAGAACTGTCTGGCTTGTGCTCCCTGCATGTGTGGGACCAGGTATTTGAGCTCATGACCCTATGTTTGCAGGGTAGTGCTCTGAATTACTGTGCTAGTCTTCTAGGCCACTGTTGTAGGGTCTTTTATTTGGGATGTGCTGGGGATCAAACCCAGGGCCTCCGACATATGTGCTTGTTTTCTTTTGCTGAGCCACAGCTATCTGTTTGATGTTTTAGCTTCATTATTGTAGGCATTAAGTATTAACAATAAATATTCTACTTCCCATTCTGTTCTGTTTGTATTTTTAAGTAAGGGAAGGAGGAGCCCAGATCCCCGCTCCAAGACCAGCCATTGTGGCCCCTCCACACATGTGAGAGCAAACCCTAGGAGTTAGGTTGGAGCTCAGCCAGGAGCTGGCTGAGTCATTTACCACCCTCTTGGACTCCTTGGGCCGCAGTGGCACAGCTGTGGGTCTGGAGTGTCCTCTTCCGCTGTTGCTGGCTCTGGTGGCTGGGAGCTCACAGTCATGCCCACCAACATGGAGGTGGAGGAATGGGAGGAGGAGCCCAAATCCCGCTCCAAGTCCAGCCAGCATGGCTCCCTGCACGTGTGAGCAAACCCTAGGAGCTAGGTTGGACTTGGCCAGGAGCTGGCCTCCCATTCCTCCACCTCCATGTTGGCAGATGTGGCTGCGAGCTCCCAGCCACCACAGCCAGCAACAGCAGAAGAGAGACACTCCAGACCCAAAGGCTGCGCCAGAGCGCAGCCACAGAGTGACCGTGCGACAATCTTAGACAATAATGGAAGTTAGGACCAGGTCCTTCCCAGGATCTTTCACATTTATACACTGTATACAGTTCTAGGCAGGTTCTAGCCCTGGCCCGTCATCCCAGTGATTCTAGCAAGAAGCCAGAGGAATCCCCACACCATGTGGGCAGTCATTGTCAACATCCAGATTCCACAGCTCCTCAGAGCTCCACCCAGGAGAAAAGCCAATCTCTCCCTGTTGCGGTACATGGGTAAATGCATGAGATGAGAGAATACTACTTAGAGTGTACCACCCACACAGCAGAGCCTGGCAAGCTACCCGTGTTGTATTTGTATGCCAAAAACCAGTAACAATTATAGACCTCATTCCCATGACGTGAAGGAATGGTTTGACTCTTCATGCCAGCAAAACAGATGCCCTTGGCTACACTAGCTCGACAGGGCGTATGGAGATGTTACTGGTGCCTGCTCGAGCAAATTGATGAACAGGGAAGACAAGTGATACAAGTGAAGTAAGGGAAGATTAAGTTGCCTATATGTTTCATATCTTTTCCTGCAGAGATAAAAATGTAAGGGGCGAATCTAGGTGACTGTCCTACTTGTTTGACAGTTAAGGGCGGCTACGCATACTATGCCAGGGGCAGTTTCTGAAGTGACTAATGTTAGAAATTAAAAATCAATCTGGTAAATAAAATTATTATAAAATTTTATGCTGTAACATTTGTGTTTTTGTCCACTTGCATATTATGACATACATGCTTTAAATTATGTTTTGTATATGCCATTTTTAGTCACACCAGTCAAAGTGATAAAATTCCTTTTGTCAGCTTTCCAAATCCGATATTCTTTTTTGGTCTGTGGTTTAATGTTTCATTGCAGAAAAAAAATGGGAGATTATGAAGCAGGCAAGAAGATCTTTATTCAGAAATGTGCCCAGTGTCATACAGTGGAAAAGGTGGAAAACACAAGACTGGTCCCAATCTTTGGGGCCTTTTTGGACGAAAAACAGGACAAGCACCAGGATTTTCTTATACTGATGCAAACAAAAACAAAGGTAAAAGCAGCAGTTGCAGCAAGGGAGAAATTCATGAAGTGCAGATATGATTATGAGCATTAAGTTTTATTGATGTATCGATCCCTTGATAATTAAATAATGGTTATGCCTATCCCTTATAACCTTTAATTTGAAGTCAATAATGTTTGATCTCAGTGTGGCTGTCCTGATCTTTTGGCAGTTGTTTGCCTGTGAGATTGTTTTTCCAGACTTTCACTTTAAACCTGCATTTACGATGATTTTTCATGGTATATCTTTTGTAGGTAGCAGAAAGTTGGGTTCAATTTTATGCCTTTTTTTTTTTTTTTGGCATGGGGTCACACGCTCAGAAGAGCTTAGGGGAGATCTTGGTGCAGATGATAGAACTCAGGCCCATAGTCAGTGATACGGCGAGAGGTTCCATGGTCAGTCATAGATATACATTTTTTTGCCTGCCCTCAGTGGTGTTGGGGGCCTCTAGGTCCACTCCGGTAGTGCACAAGGGGCCATGTCTGTAGTGCTGGCTGTCAGGCTCAGGGCTAAGAGCTTGAAGGCTTTCTTGCCCTTTGAGCCTCCCAACCCCCTCATTAGATTCTTAACTCTGAAGTAACTTTGCCCTGTCAGGTCACACTGTTCCCTTCTCTTTGGATCATTTTCTTATTTGTAAACTGAGGGATCATATTAAATGGTTGATAAACTCTTTACTGGAAGGAGCTGTCTGGTTCTGGGAAGTTGGGGTACTATCTAAGAACTTTGGTCTCATAGTACTTTTATGTACCTTGGGTAACCTAAGTAACACAGGGATATTCGATTTCTACAGGAAAGTTGAAGAGGACAGCACTAAAGACAAATTTTAGAATTTCTCGTGTTTCAGAAACTGATTATTCTTGATTATAAAAGTCTTCCTGTTGAGTCCTAAAGTAATCTTTTGTTCACATATGTGGATCACACAGTAAGTAAATATCACAAATGAAACTGCACACATTTAAAACTTATTTTCATTTTTGTAGGTATTATCTGGGGAGAGCAAACTCTGATGGAATATTTGGAGAACCCAAAGAAATATATTCCTGGAACTAAGATGATATTTGCTGGTCTTAAAAAGAAGAGTGATAGACAAGATATTATTGAATATCTGAGGCAGGCAACATCTTAATGAAATGATCTTGCAACTTGAAAAATAGTTATAAATAAGAACTGGCCATGTCAGATATTCATATTTAAAGAAGCCATACTTGATATTTCTTGATCAGCTTGCAGTACATTAAACATTAAAAAATTAAAGTTGATGTTTTTAACTGTGTGTAATTTGCTGACCATATGCTCTTCTATGCTTTCATGTTCATTTAGGATGTGGAGAGGCCTGATGGAGGAAGAATAGGAAGGAAACAGATCTGTTGAGTTTGCATAGTCTCTGCATGTACAAAATACTCAATAAGCATGGCAGTTGCTATTTATGATAGAGGTAGTGTCCAGACACTTACCTCTCTTCTCTAAATGTATACGTAAAAGACATTGGGTTGATTTTACTTTTAAGTTTTGTTTTATTAACCTTTGAATTTTAATATAAACAACACTTAAACTTTAAGAAAAAAATTAGAGAAAATGAAGTCCAGTATTTGGATCTCATGAAGATTATTAGGGAAAAAGAGAAAATTGTTCATCTTGGGTGATACAAATAAAACCTAGAGAGGAGGAGAAAAGCATGTTCCCTGCTCATGTGTGTTTATATCTCACAACACAGAATCTCTGAGCATTGACCTCCTGTCCATGTAATCCTGCATAATGTCAAGCTGGGCTGCAGGCAGGGAATGCAGCAAGCCTGGAGTAAACAAACGTCATTAGGTGGCGGGGCGATAGCACGGCTGACCTGGGTTCAATCCCCGGCATCCCATGTGGTCCCCGAGCACCACCAGGAGTAATTCCTGAGCGAAGAGCCAGGAGTAACCCCTGAGCATCGCCAGGTGTGACCCAAAAAAGAAAAGGAAAAAAAAAAGTCATTACACATGTGGGAAGATGCTCCTCTTCCCTGAAACTGGGGATGAGGCATGTTGGGTCAGTCCGCGGCTGGGCCCAGGTGGAAGGGAACTGCAGCTCTGTGGTGTTGGTGCAGGGCTATAAGTTATTTGTCATCCCAGTGAGGACCCTTACAGAGAAATACAGAGATTAGCATTCTGTGTGGTGATACGCATCACGAATGGACAAATAGTTGGTTTTCAGAGGGGTATCTCTTAAGAATTTGATGAAGGGACTTCTGGTCATCTTTCACTGTTTTCCAGAGTACATGGTTTGAGACTAGAACCGGGCATGCAAGGAATCTGCCTGAGATCTGAGAAATTCCTCGGGCAGAAGCGTTTGCCTTTCAAAGTCAGTGGGGGACTGCAGGTGTCACACTTAGAGTTGTTCACAGTCTGTTAGCAGTAACCTTTTCCTACTGGATTTTTCTGGTGCTCTTCCAACTCCCGCCAGATCTCTTTCAGTTTTTTTCTAGTCTGGGCAGTGGTTTGTGCAACTCTGAGGGGGAAGAGTCTAGTTTTTCTAGGTCATCCACTTTATTAAGGTTTAAAATGGTGAGACACAGTATGCAGACCAGTTGCCCATAATAGTTTGTTCTTGCTTTTTCTGCTTGGCTCTCATTTTCTCAGCTCTCTCTTCTCTGCTGACCTACAGCAACTTTGGGTCACTTACCAAAGAACAATTGTGGTCTTAGACACAGAACCATTAATTGTCCCTTTTTGCACTTTCATCTTCTTAGCTTCTCCCAAAACTCAGATCTTAATCCCCATAAATAACTCTCTGTTCACTCTTACTGGTTCCTGCTTCTCCGGTCAAATTCTAACACAAATTTTCTGAATGTTCTTTAATTTAAAATTAGTGTCCCTTGACAGAACAAAGGAAAAAATAATTAACTTTATTTGTGGAGTTGACTTACAGTTTTCTTTGTAAGTTGTCAAAGTATTGAGGTCAACTAATGTCTCCTAAACTGGCCTTAATGATTTGGTAGAAAGAATTCACATTAATCAGATAATAATTCTATGATTATGAAAGCCCAAAAGAGAAAATACACTGTTTTATAGCACAAGTAACAGGAACCAGGAGACTCAGTGATCAGGAAATGTTATGCTGATTGCACATCAACAAATTGGTATTTGAAAAATATGGCAGACGGATGATTATATAAGACTTACATTTATCACTTGTAGCATAGGAAATTTTAATATATATCTTGATAAGGATCTGGAAGAATGAAGTGTTTCATTTGTTAAAGTAAAAATGTGAGATCCGTTTAATTGGCACTTATTTGTGTGTTTCAGAAGGAACAGAGAGAACTCTTCAGAAGGCAGGAGAACATTGCTAGTTCCTGTTTTAGAAATCTTTTTGCTAGATAAGTGAAGTTCTTCCCAGATACAAGCCTCTACTCAGTGGTTCCTGCAGAAAACAAATAATACCATTCATTTTTTCAAGAGAAGTAATTTTTTGAATCAAACTCATGTATTCTAAAAGACATGTATGGTACACTGTGATTTGGGCTATTTTATTTGATCATTCACCTTGATCACCACAGTCTTATACTAACGTTAGAAATTTAAAATCAAATTTCCTTCTTTGTGTTTTCCATTCGATGATTGCTATTAACTTTGGAGTTCAAAGTCACAATTTTATGCATATCCTTAATCTCGAGTTCTTCGTTTCTCACAGTGTGGGGACTCCTTTTATCACAGGATCAATGAGCATGAGGCACCATCATGAGGTCAGTTATTCCAGGAGGATGCAGGCACTGATGATGGACCTGAAGGGGGAAGCAGAAAGGGACAACATTTATTCAATCTATAAAATGTGGCTGTTGGGCTGGATATCTAATTTTCCAGATATGTTTCATTTGCAGAACCGTTTATTGATGTGACATCAGTTTGTGTGAAAGTAAACAGTATTTACAGCAGAATTACTCTAGTTAAGGAAGGATAGGGTACCTTCTCTCCACCCGTCTACCCTTCCTTTATTTGTTTTGTCTTGTTTTGTTTTGGGGCTATCCCCAGCACTGCTCAGGGCTTACTCCCTGTGTCTACACTCAGTAAGCACTCCTGCAGTGCTCAGAGGCCATATGGGATTCTAGAGATCAAACACGGCGACTCATGCAAGACAGGTGCCTTACCCTCTGTACTATGGTTCCAGCCCCAAAAACAATCATTTTTAAGTATTGTGTATCCATTTCTACCACAGTACTAATGGATTCTGGCTATGGATATGGTCCAGATACTAGAGCACATACCTACCCTGAGTTTGAACATTGGCACCTAATGACCCCCAGAGCACCCTTAGATGTGACCTCTAAAAGGAAAGTAATATACTAGAGCAGAAAATAATTAGTTTATTCAGTAAGCTGTTGTACATGTTGTTATCTGGCATTCAAGAATGGTCCTTAATAAATCATGGTCCCAAATATTCACACTTTGTGCAGTTTCTTCCCACACTGAATCTGTGATTCATTTTGATAGAATGTTGTAAAAGTAATGCTAAACCAGTTCTGGACTGAAACAGAAGTCGGAAAACTTCCACTTTTGTGTTTTCTGGAAAACCCAAGATACCATGTAAGAGTTTGCCAATCCTGTTGGGGAGTCTGTGTGGAGAAACCACAGGGAATGAGAGAGCTGGAGAGTAGAGAGAAAGCTGTGGCTGCAGAATTAGAAATAGAGGGTAAGAGATTGAGAGACTTGGGTGGGAGGAGAAAGGTGAGAGAGACAAATTGATCCAGCGGCTCTAGATTCCCATTATGTCCAGGCTTTTTTGCCGCCACTGTCAAGGGGCCAGAATGAGTCTGAGAATTGAGCGTTTATTTTTTCAGTGCTTGGGGGAATCACACTTGCCGTACAGGGATTGCTCCAGGCAAGGCAGGCTAGAGGAGGGGTTCAAAGCCAGCGCCTTGTACCAGTAGCATGTGCTTGACAATTGAATTATCTCTCTGGGCTCCTGAGAACTGTTTTTACGTTTTGAAGATCGGTATTATTTAGATCTAGAATACTGGTGCTTTTCAGTACAATAACTCTTGAGAAACCTCTTTGATTTCTGTTCTTTTTGTCAGTAGCACTTTATACTAATTGGGCTTTCGTAAAGTCTCATTCTTTTTCTTGAGCTTTTTTCTTTGCTCCAAGACTGCCTTCCAGTTGGCCTTTGCTGCAGAGAACATTTTTAAAATTTTATCTGAAATTGAGATGCAAGTGTTGTAGCTCTGTAGCTATACTGTTGGAGCTCCTAGGATTTTTGGATTCTCTATTTTCCCTTACATCCTGCTTCTTTATAGGTGGGTAACTCTTTTCCTGAGTGCATCACTTTTGTAGTCTTCTTAAATACAGCTGCTAGTTACCAAGGTATGCTAGTTACATTATGTTTCACTTTCTCATTAACCAAAGCAAAAAAATTCATTAGGTCTATACCTGTTGTTCAAAGTTTGGCAGGTGACCGTTTCATAAGATGTTTGATTCCCTCCTGAATATGAGTTGCTACTTTTCTAGCTCTGAAAAATGGTTTCTTTGTCAACTGCTGAAGATCTGGGGCTGAAGGTCAGGACCCATAGAAACCGCACCCCTCAATTTGGTATTAGTTTCAATTTATTGGTCAGCTTTGCTATAGTAAACTCTTAGAACCTTGCCGAACAAATACTTATTTTTTATGACATGTAGTCTCTCCAGAATTCATCGTGAAAGAGAAGCGTCCGAGCCTTCTACTTCAATGTAGCATCCACTGTGTGCTCACATTCCCATGAGCAGATAGAGCAAGTGCCTGTGCCCGCTGTAGTGAACTACAAAGGCACACTGCCCTGAAGGAGTGGCTGCTCATGTAACTGTGCACTGTTATCTCTTGAGGAACAAAATATCAGCAGCCATCAGTGCATTTCTCTTGCTTCAGACTGTTATTCTGTTGGAAACAGCCTCCTTGCTCTTAACTGGTTTTTAAAATTTCAGGCACCGTGATTTACTGTCGGGTTAGCCTGCAACCCCACACCCTCTACGGAGTGTCTGCTCCCCCACCATTGTCTCACTGTCTCTCTTCCTCAGTTTTCTCCCCATCCTTGTGTTCTGCCCGCCTTCCCCCTCAGCTCCCAGCATGGCAAGTTCAAGTCTGTCAAACAGTTCTCAGGTTGTGTGACCTTTCGTCATTTCTTAGTCACTAGTCACTCATTATGTTTCCTGTCCCTCTCCTGATTACTTCATTCAGCATTATACTCTCCAAATCCATCCACTGGAGGAAAATTGCATGATTTTGGCTTTTCATATGCTTATTTATTATTCTTTGCTTTAAAATATTTACTCTGACCAGTCACACTGGAGGTGCTAACACTGCTGTATTTTTTTTCCTGTTCCAGCTTGTTGCTCTGATTTCAGATGTGCTCATATATGCATATGGGACCTCATCAGCTTTGCTTTGATTTTCTCTGCTTACCTACTACCTCTCCATTTTTTATTGAGTTTTATTTTATTTTTAATTTTTGGGCCACATTGACGATGCTCAGGGCTCCTTCTGGTTCTGCACTTATGAATTACTCCTGGAGGTTCATGGAGGACTATGCACCTCCAAGGGTCAAACTAGGATTGGTTACATGCAAGGCAAACGGTCAGTCTGCTGCACTAGAGCTCTGGCCCCAACTTCTCTTTTTAAAAAAAGTATTTTTCTGTGCGCAGCTGAGCTCCTAGGGCCAGCAGACACGTGGGCTGCTGTGGCAGCGCAGTCTGGACTTGGAGCGGGGTTGAGGCCCCTCCCCCTAATCCCTCCACCTCCAATGACCCAGCAGGCGTGGCTACTAGCTCCGCCGCTGCCATCATCAGTAATGCCAGAGAAGACAGTGTCCAGATGCACATCTGCCACGGCTCCTACCCACAGAGTGGCCCGTGGAGCAATGAGAGGGGGGAAATGGCTCAGTTCAGCAGAACTCCTGGGATCAGCAGACACGTGGCTTGCTGTGGCCAGGCAGGGCAGACTTGGAGCAGGGGATTGAGGTCCCTCCCCTCACCCCTCCACCTCCAATGGCCAGCAGGCGTGGCTACGAGCCCCACAGCCGCCATCAAGTAAGGCCAGAGAAGAGGTGTCCAGACGCACAATTGCACCAGCTCCTCACCCGCAGCGCAGCTGCTTTGCGGCTTAGATAACCAGGTTGAGGGCCAGGTCCTTCCCAGGACCTTGCCCATATATACATTGTAATGATCATCGTAGTTGCAACAAACTGGGTGGGGGCACTGATGTGGAATGGGGAGTGCCTGTGGCCTTTGGTGGTAGGTAGTAGGGGCACATTGGTGGTGGGACATTGATAGTGGGAATGGGGCACTGGTGGAGGGACGGGTGCTGGGACACTGACTGAGACCCAATTATGAACATCCTTTGTAATTGTATATATCATGGTGGTATAATAATAATAGAAAAATTAAAAATACCTGTCAGGGAATGCCGCCAGGGTCCCGGACAGTGTCAGGACAGAAGTTCTCTTCTACCTCCGAGGACGCCGGGGAAGGAATGAAAACTCACGAGTCCGGTGCAGTTCCAAAAAGGCTTTTAATAGTACAAAGGTCTTCCACAGCACTCCAATATAATGAACAAACTCTAGCTCTGGTCCGAACTTAGACCATACAAAAGAGCCTAAGTCTCCCACCAAAGAGAGAGGATCTCACCTGAGATGAGTCCTACCCAGAAGAAGGAGCAAAAGGCCAAAGAGCAAAAAGCCAAAAGCCAAAAGCAAAAGGCCCAAAGCCAAAGCGAAAAAGCCGAAGGGGCCTCAAGTCAGCCCCTTATATACACCAAAGTAATCCGATTTGTGACAGGGAGGGTCATGTCAACAAAACTCTAAACAGAGTGTAGTGCCACACCCTATTGCAGGTATAAACAAAGGTTAGCCAAGGTCTAATCCTTTCTACAGAAATTATCTCATGTAAAACACTGGAGAGAGAGGGCTGATATAAAGTAATACATCTTAATTTCATGAGCTTCATGTAATCTAGATGGTACCCACAGGTCCTTCTTATTATTATCTGCACCAGGGTGATTCTGAGTATCTTGTTCTTGTGTACTGAAAGGGTCACACTCGCCTGCTTAAAGCAAACTAGTATGATCCTTCCTATAGTCTTCCTATAGTCTCAGCGTAGCCAGGGTGGTAGTCTCCTGGTAAATTCTAACTGTCCCACACTGGGTGCAGTGGGTATAAAGAGGAGCTGTGCCCAATCTAGAAAACATAGAAGTCTTAGTAGATGTATAAGTCAGAAGTTATTCAGTCAAGGTGACTTCTGTAATTGCCACACCCTCTAGCAGTGTTTACATAGAAGAGAGGTCTCATTGGAATGAAACTTGGCTTAAACAGATTAAGCTGGGAGTGGGCAAAACAACAAAGCTCCCAGACTAGCTAAACCTGTCCTCCAACAAATACTAAAAAAGTTTTACTTAGAAAATATGAGAAAAGGGTGAAGGAGGGGAGAGGAGAGAAAGGAGGGGAGAGTGAGAGAGTGAGAGTAGAGAGAGTGAGAGAGAAGGAGAGGGGAGGAACATGGAGCTAATGCCCTGATATTTATTTATTTGTTTGTTTGGGTCACACCCTGTGAGGCTCAGGGGTTGCTCCTGGCTCTGCTTTCAGGAATTACTCCTGGCGATGCTCAGGTGACGGTATGGGCTGCCAAGTGAATGCCCTTCCTGCTGTGCTGTCGCTCCGGCCCCATGCCCCAATTTTTTTTTTTTTTTTTTTTGCTTTTTTGGGTCACACCCGGCAATGCTCAGGGATTTCTCCTGGCTCTGCACTCAGGAATTACTCCTGGCGGTGTTCAGGAGACCATATGGGATGCCGGGGATCGAACCCAGGCCAGCACAGGCCGGCGCGTGCAAAGGCAAACGCCCTACCCACTGGGCTATCGCTCCGGCCCATGCCCCAATTTTTATGTGAGAAAAACATCTTTAGAAAAATCCAATTTTAGATTAACTGTAACCTAAAAGACCAAATTGCTTATGAAGTTTTACTCGAAACATAAAATTTTTGTTAATTAAGATCCTATGGTAGGGGCGGAGGCGATAGCCCAGCGGGTGGGGTGTTTGCCTTGCACACGGCCATTCTGGCCGGCCCGGTTCCATCCCCGGCATCCCATCTGGTCCCCCGAGCACCGCCTGGAGTAATTCCTGAGTGCAGAGCCAGGGAGTAACCCCTGAGTATTGCCTGGTGTGACCCAAAAAAGCACAAAAAAAAAAAAAAAGATCCTATGGCAGCTATTACTAGAAATCTTTGTGAACTATTCAAAAAAGAAGTTGTCATTAGTGAATTAAATTCTGATTTGGAACAGAAATTTCTTCATAATCCCACATAGAATAAAGCTTTTTTTTTCAGTTAATTTTATTGGAAGTTAAAAACATTTTTGACGTAAAATTTACTTGAAGGTAAAACCTTTATGTTTACGGAATGTCTTTTTTTGTGAGGTTTCACACCTGGTGATACTCAGGGTTTACTCCTGGCTCTGCATTCAGTAAGGACTTGGGATCATATGGGGTACCGGGACTGAACCCAGGTTAGCTGTATGCAAGGCAAGAGCTCTACTCTCTGTACTATCTCTCCAGCTGCTGTTTTCTAATGTCTTCTGTGGAAGGTTGTAAAAGAAGCACCCTCCCCTTCCATGCTTTTGTTTCCCATGATTTCAATTACCTTTGGTCAACTTGCAGTCCCAAAACATAATATAGAAAATTTATCAATAATTCTTAAGTTTTCAGTTGGGTGCCATATTGCTTTTTTTTTTTTTTTTGCTTTTTTGGGGTCACACCCAGCGATGCTCAGGGGTTACTCCTGGCCCTTCGCTCAGGAATTACTCCTGGCAGTGCTTGGGGAACCATATGGGATGCCGGGATGGAACCCGGGTTGGCCACATGCAAGGCAAACACCCTACCCACTGTGCTGTCGCTCCAGCCCTGCCATACTGTTTAGTGTGATGAGGCTTTCCACTCTGATCTGCCTACGATATGATCATTTGTCCGTGCCATACCCAGTAGCCATTTGCTGCTGTGTTTTAGTCAAATTGATCCTCATTTGTATTCACTGATCCTTATTAACCTTCAAAAGGGCCCCAAAGCACAACCCAGTAATGGGGTTACTTTTGGCTATGCACACAGGAACTATTCTTGGCAGTACTTGGAGCACCAGATGGGATGCTGAGGATCAAACTCTATGCTATCTCTTCAGCACCCAAAATGGTGAAAATTCTTGAGAGGAAAAAAATTTATATACTGAGGTTTCTAAGATCAATACTAAGAAAAAAGAAATAAATCTGTGAAATTTCAAAGAAAAAATCTTCGATAGTTTTTTCGGGCACACCTCAAACTGCAAAAAGATAGAAAAGCATGGGGTCAAGAGAGAGAATACAGCAGGTAGGGTGCTTGCCTTGCATCCAGCCCTTCTGGTTTGAAAGAAAAAAGTAAAGATATAAGCATATGGAGATACCTATATTGGTATCTGCCTATTGAAAAACCTTGATAGTATGTATATGTAGGGAAATGTGCCCTTTCCTGCTTTTCATAGTCACTGGTAAACAACAAGGCTGAGTGGATGCACACACTGCCAGTTGTATGCTGCCCTGTGAGCACCGAAACCAAGTGTGTGTGTGTGACTGTTATTGCGACAACAAAGGCAAGCAAAAGAAGGACATTAAAAACTAAAACCCATGTTGTTTATATAAAGTTAAAACATACACACACGGAGTCAGAGGTTAGGTAAGACAGGGAAAGGAACAGTGCACTAATAATTGTTGGAAATTGATAATACCAGCCTAGAAGTGAGCACTGAATGTAGGCAAGGGATATACATGATAACCTCTAAATGTATTACAAGCCACAATGAGTAAGAGAAGGAAGAGAGGAGAGATAGATAGATAGATAGATAGATAGATAGAGAGAGAGAGAGAGAGAGAGAGAGAGAGAAAGCAAAGTGCCTGCCATAGAAGCAGGCTGGTGGAGTGGGAAATCGGTGAAATCGGAGTGGGAAAATGGTACTGGTGGAGGGATGGGTGGTGGGCACTGTATGACTGAAACCTGAACATCTTTTTATTTGTATATCTCACTGTGGTATAATTTTTTTTAATTGCCTTACTAAAAAATTGCCTTATTGGGGCCCGAGCAATAGCACAGAGGGTAGGGTGTTTGCCTTGCACTCGGCCGACCTGGGTTTGATCCCCCAGCATTCCATGTGGTTCCCGAGCACCGCCAGAAGTAATTTCTGAGCAAAGAGCCAGGAGTAAACCCTGAGCATTGCCGGGTGTGACCAAAAAAGAAAAAATAATTGCCTTACTGAAAACACACACACACACACACACGCACGCACGCGCGCGCATACGCATGCGCACGCACGCCGCCACGCACGCAGACTAAGGGGACCAGAAAGAAAGTGCAGGGAAAAGGCTGCTTTTGGATACAGATTCTATCTCCAGTACCAATATGGTTTTCTGAGCCCTCCAGGAAAGACCTCTGAGCACAGAGCCAGAAATAAGTCCTGAGTATAGCCAGGTGTGGTCCATCACCGAATGACACAATAAAATTGGCCAAAGTATTTAAAAATTGTATTTCTTTAAAGTATGGATTGGTGGTTAAAATAATACCAATAACAACTTTATTTTAAAAAATATTTTAATGTAGAAAAAAGTTATTAATGATACAGTTCTAGAATTAAAACTGATTTGATAACAAAGCTCTAATATTATAGTACTTTTACAACTGTTGTGACTTTTTGGTTACAACAGCAGTGATGGAATAATTTTAATTTTAATACTTAAAAATCAGTAAAGTATTAAAATCACTTTATGTGACAATTATATCTGATAGCAGGATTCTTAAGTCCTTATCTAAGAATTTATTAAAATGTTTGTGGCTAGTTGAACCTTCTATATTGTTTTAGTTTGTTGGTTTTAATAGGCTTCTATGTTACTTTCCTATCTAATTCAGTGTGTTCCTTCTGGAATTTCAGTATTGAGAAATTAGGAGGTGTCATGGGGTCCAGAGACGTCAGGCAGGATTGACTTCTGGGTCAATGAGTGGAAGTGGTGCTGGCTGTGGGCGGTGGGCGTGGCCAACTGGGCTTCTGGAAGTATGGTGAGTTTAGGGAAAGCTGCCCACCCCGACTCTGAAAAATCACAGAGTGCTCAGCCTCGGCAGCAGGTACCTGAAATTATTTGCAGGTTGGTGTCTCTGCATGAAGCGGTTGAGTGTGGGTATAGCTGCAGTGGTGGGGTGTGGGTGCGGATGCCCAAGTTTCACCTGGATTAGTATTCATTTTGCTGCCTCAGGCACCCTGGAGTTTTTATCTTCAGGACTGGTGAATAACAACAACTTTAGAATAACTCGCATCTAATACAGCTTACTGTATGCCAAGTGCTGTTCCAAGTGCTGTAAGTATTTGAACTCAGTCCTCACAACAATCCTATTGGAAAAGACTCACATTATACAGATTAGAAACTAAGGCACTAGTCAAGTTAGGTGGCTTGTTCAACCATGGCTGGACATTAGTAGAATATGCAAAACAAATGCTTGGGGCCCTTTTGGGGATGCCTCTGGGGTCCCCAACAGTTTCAGGACAGAAGTTCTCTTCTACCTCCGAGGCTGCCAGGGGAACGGATGAAAACTCAAAAGTCTGGCGCAGTTCCAAAAAAGTCTTTTAATAGTACAAAAGCTCTACCACTGCAATCCAACACAATGAAGGAACTCTAGCTCTGGTCAGAACTTAGACCATACAAGAGAGTCCAAGTCTCCCATCAAAGAGAGAGAGGATCTCACCCGAGAGGAGTCCTACCCAAAAGAAGGGGGAAAAGGAGGCAGGGGGCCTCAAGTCAGTCCCCTCACACACCAAAGTAATCCTCTCTGTGGTCAGGGAGTGTCCTGTCAACAAAGAACCCTAAGCAGAGTGTAGAAGGGTGGTGCCACACCCTATTACAGGTTAATAGGATTACCCAAGGACTAATCCCTTCTGAGATGATCTCTTATGTAAATCACTAGAGAGAGGGGGCTGATATAAAGTAATACATCTTAATTTAATGGGCTTCATGTAATCTAGATGGTACCCACAAGGTACCATCGAGAGGCCTCATCGAGATCTACCCTGCTGCAGTCTTTTTAATCCAGGCCCAGGTATGCTGATCCAGAGACAGACATGGGGCAGAGCTGCTTCTGGCTCTCACTGTGCCCAGCCGCTCATGAGGTGCCTGGGAGGGATGGCAGGTTCTAGCCCTGGCCCGCTACCCCAGCAGAGCCTCACAACAAGCCAGACGACCCCCACTCCATGAGGATCTCCATTTTCCACGTCCGTACTTCCTCCTCGTCAGAACTCCACCCAGCAGACCAGCCTATCACAGCCCGGCTCGCGCAGCCACAGCCGCGCGGTTCATCAATAAATGCTGGATTTAGAGATGACTACAAGAGTATGCTACCCACACGGCAGAGCCTGGCAAGCTACCCATGTCGTATTTGATATGCCAGATACCAGTAACAATTATAGACCTCATTCCCATGACCTGATGGAATGGTTTGAGGCTCTTTATGTTCCTGGAGCAAGCAGGTTCCCTTGGGATCTACTTGCATGAGACAGGTCATATGGAGATGTTACTGGTGCCCGCTCGAGCAAATCGAAGATGAACGGGAAGACAGTGATACAGTGATACCCACAAAGTCCTTATTTATTATCTGCATCAGGGTGACTCTGAGTATCTTGTTCTCCATATACTGAAAGGGTCACACTCGCCTGCCTGAGGGTAAACTAGTATGATCCTTCCTATAGTCTTAAAGATAGTCTCAATGTAGCTAGGGTGGCAGTCTTCTGGTAAATTCTAACTGTCCCATGCTGTGTGCAGTGTGTATAGAGAGGAACTATACCCAATCTAGAAAACATAGAAGTCTTAGTAGATGTATAATAAGTCAGAACTTATTCAAAGTTGAGGTGACTTCTGTAACTGCCACACGCTCTATCAGTGTTTACATAGAAGAGAGATCTCATTAGAATGAACCTTGCCTTAAGAACATATAAGTAGATTAAGCTGTGAGTGGGTAAAACAGCAAAACTCCCAAACTAGCTAAGCCTGTCATCCAACAGGGCCCCCCTCCACCTGCTCCAAATAATTCTGGTTAATGAGAGAAATGACCTTGCACCTGATGTTCCCCTGGAATGCTTTTCTGTGACCAGATGGTGAGAGAGACCCCACTTTCCTGGGGGGAATCAACTGAAAAAACGCCATCACTTTGCAAAGCATTGGATAGTTTCTCATATCTGTGTTTTAGCTATGAGCCTGCCATTTGAGAAGTGAAAGAGGGAGCTGGAGAGGTAGCACAGGGGTGAGGCGGTTGCAGTGGACCCAGGTTTGATCGCAAGGAACACGTAATGGTCTCCCCGCTTCTGCCGGAAGCGCAGCCAGGAGTAATCACTGACACAGCACCAACGCTGTGGTCCTCAAAAACGAAAACGAATGAGCTAGAAATAATGCAACAAAGATACTATGATAATTGAGCAAAGAAGGCAACAAATCTAACTCTTAAAAACTTTCTTCAGGCTTGGTGTCAGAGTAACCTTCAAGGGTTATCTAAGAGAGGAAATTCTCCAAAGATAGAAGACTGCAAGAAAAGACAGCCAGGCTGAGAAAGATGTCCAGTTTAATCATTGTTAACAAGTGACAGATTTTACCGTGCTTCACCTGAGAATTTGGGCAAAATACTGAGCCAAACCAGGCTCTTGGTCTTCATTAATATAGCACACATTAAATAATGTTGCCAGTTTCTGGATTTTCTTTGTTCACTGTATTTTTAATGTTGATACTAAGCGTTTAAATTTGCCTAATAATTAGAGACACTAACTGGTAGAGAAATTTCCTATCTGTACAAAGGTCATTAAGAGGCAACTTTATATTGAAAAAGAAGTATGTACACATAGAGAAACAATCAGAGGTTAAATATCAGGAGATAATCCAGCATCTCAGTCTTGGCTTGACTTCACACAACGATAGACCTGCATTTTGGTTACAACAGCAGCGATGGAATCATTTTCCAGAAGGAGAACTAATTATGTTGGCTGCTATTTCACATGCGATTCCGTATTAAACTACTTTGGCAAGAGCCATAATTTCTCATAGTTCAGACTCTAATATGGATTTATTTTGGTAAGATAAATTCTGGCCTTAAAACTATGTTTTTTAATATTATAAAGATATTTGAAATACTTATTTTAAATTTCTATATTATTTGAAATTTATAGTTTTTTTTTGCCTTATTCTAGGCTCTTTCCTATCAAAATCACTCAAAAATCTAAATAGCTGTGAACTAACATGCTTAATTTTTGCTATTTGTTGTTGTGAAAATTACATTTGGGGGGTGAGGGACTAGGGAGCTTGTTCAGACCTGGTATGCATAAGGCCCCTGGTGTGGTCACTAACTCTGCTGGCATGGTGGCCTCTAGGGCTGCGGGAGGCACCACTTCAAGAAAAGAAAATACCTGAGGTGATATTTATTTATTTATTTATTTATTTATTTTTTATTTTTTTTTTTAGTGAGGGGGTGCACCGTTCCTGGAGGTACTGCAATCAGGTCGTGCGTGGAGTGGACGGAGCAAGCTCCTATTCCAACTCCCAGCTCCAAAAATCCATTTAATATATTGTCCTCGGGTAGAGGGCGGATCAGATATTAAACTGATAAGAACAGATACTACACTTGATCTTAGCCAAAAGGCCGGAAGCTTGATGATGAGTGGTATTTAAATACTTGATAAAACCGTGAATAAAAGATGAGACAAATGGAAGTTGTCTTTTAACCAATAAGGCATCTTTATCTATTCTAATAATATTTTTTACTAGAAAAATGTAAAGGAGAACCTTGGAATGATGAATAGGTTTTGGTATTTGTGACTGAAGTCATGATGATTAAGAAGAAAGGCATAAATATTTAATATTATATTTCCCATTCTTATATATTAGTTTTATAAATGAAAACAAATCATTTCTAATTAACGACCAGTTAATTTTCCCTTTTGTTTTGATATTAGCTGGATTATACTAACTGCAGTGATAAAAATTGTATTATGAACTATTATTAATATAAATTATACTATGCCACTTAAGCATACTTTTGATTTATTGTATGTATTTCCATGTCATATTCTATAATGCTATATAATTGTACATTGTATTATCAAAGGTACTTCAATGTAAATCTCCTGTTTCCTTAGATGAACTATAAATGTTTTCTGAGGAAAGGATGTATCTTTATTTTATTTTTGGTTTTCTTTTGGGATGTTAGTAGCTATTCCTGGTTTGTGCTTAGGGATCACCCCTGGTGGTGCTTGTATGACCATATGTGATACTGTGTCGGGAGCTGCCGGGGTCCCCAACAGTATCAGGACAGAAGTTCTCTTCTACCTCTGAGGCTGCCGGGAAACTGATGAAAACTCACAAGTCCGGGCGCAGTTCCAAAAAGGCTTTTAATAATACAAAAGCTCTATGACCACAATCCAATATAATGAGAGAACTCTAGCTCTGGTCAGAACTTAGACCATACAAGAGAGCCCAAGTCTCCCACCAAAGAGAGAGGATCTCACCTGAGAGGAGTCCTACCCACAAGAAGGGGAAGAAAAAGGGAAAAAAAGGGCGAGTATCTCAAGTCAGTCCCCTTATATACACCAAAGTAATCCTATATGTTGATGGGGAGGGTCCTGTCAACAAAGAACCCTAAACAGAGTGTAGAAGGGTGGTGCCACACCCTATTGCAGGTATAAACAAGGATTATTCCAAGGACTAATCCTTCTTCTGAGGTTATCTCTTATGTAAAACACTGGAGAGAGAGAGAGTTGGTATAAAGTAATACATCTTAATTTCATGGGCTTCATGTAATCTAGATGGTACCCACAAGGTCCTTCTTATTTATTATCTGCACCAGGGTGATTCTGAGTATCTTGTTCTCCATATACTGAAAGGGTCACATATGCCTGCATGAGGGTAAACTAGTATGATCCTCCCTATCGTCTTAAATATAGTCTTAACATAGCCAGCGTGGTAGTCTCCTGGTAAATTCTAACTGTCCCATGCTCAGTGCAGTGGGTATAAAGAGGAGCTGTGCCCAATCTAGATAACATAGAAGTCTTAGTAGATGTATAATAAATCTGAAGTTATTCAGAGTCAAGGTGACTTCTGTAACTGCCACACCCTCTATCAGTGTTTGCTTAGAAGAGAGATCTCATTAGAATGAAACTTGCCTTAAGAACGTGTAAGTAGATTAAGCTGTGAGTGGGTAAAACAGCAAAGCTCTCAAACTAGCTAAGTAAGCCTGTCATCCAACAGTACTGGATATCAAACATTATCAACTACATCTAAGGCAGCTCATTATCCACTGTACTATATTTCTGGTCCATTTGACTAATTTTGTATAGTTAAAATTTCACTCATCAGTTGATTTTTTAGATAGTTTTGCAAAGTTACTTTTAAAAGAACTTAAAGAGTTATAGTTACTGAATTTTCCTATTTTCTACTAAGGTTGTCTAGAAACAAAGAAAAAGTATCTGTTGGCAGTGCTAGGGATCAACCTAGGCCTCACCCATAGGAGGCTTATGTTTTGCCACTGAGCTATCTTTACCCTAAGAAAATATTAAACTTATAAGCTGGTCAATGAAGTTATCAACAAATCATTCTTGAGCAAGATACTTTGATTAGGGCCAGAGCGATAGCACAGTGGGTAGGGGCGTTTGCCTTGCACGCAGCTGACCTGGGTTCGATCCTCGGCATCCCATATGGTCCTCTGAGCACCACCAGGAGTAATTCCTGAGTGAAGAGCCAGGAGTAACCCCCTGAGATTTGCCAGGTGTGACCCAAAAAGCAAAAAAAAAATGCTTTAATTATTGCTTATTTTTCTCCAGAGACAAAAATAATGTTTATTTTAAAGAAGAAAACAATACATACAGCTGTTGGCAGAAAGTAGATCTAAGGATATGCGAAGGAAGGTCTGATGGATACTGCCTGTTAACAGATACACTGGGTTTTCTAGCAGACTGTCTCCTATAGAGTTAGTGTGTAGAATTCCCTAGTGAGACTGTTTTCCAGTTGCAGATGAACATAAGTTGCTATCCTAGGTCATTTCTCTGCACATTTCCTTGTTGGCTGTAACTAGCTAAGATGGAGTCTAAGGAAGGCTGCTTGAAGTTAGGCAGAAAATAGGTTTTTCTTGTTCTTCTGTCTGACATGACCTTGCCATCATGGGCTAGTCCAGGAGGCTGAATTAGCAACTGTAAAGTATTCTTTTGTTCATCTCACCTCACCTAGATAGCATCCCCTGCAGATTTTTGGTTCCTGGTTGTCTCCTTCCTATTATTCTTAAATCCTATGCAAAGAATGTGAAATGCTTTGTAATGTAAACCATGCAAACTGCCAAGATGAGAGCCGCTGCCTGTCCTTCTAGTGATTATTAAAAATATTAATGGACATGCATCTAGTTCCTGGAGTCTCATCTCTGCGCCTCCGACCTGACAGGATATTCCTGCTTCACAGAACCCTTAATGGCATGATATTGAAATGTATTTTACTGTACTTTCATTGGCCATAGATACCAAACTTTTGAAAATTTCCTTCCTAAATATCTATTGTCTGTTAGCACAAGATAGGTTGGCTTATTGCTTAAAGTGATTTCCATTTCTAAATCAGAAAAGGAAGAAATAAAAGGATAATAAAATGTGGCTTGTCTTAACAAATTGCATGGACAAATTTATTTATTACTCCTTAAAATTTTTTTATACCACTATGAGATAGACAGTTACAAAGCTGTTCATGATTGGGTTTCAGTCATACAGTGAGCACCATCTGTCCACCAGTGCACATTTCCCACCACCAATGTCCCCAGTTTCCCTCTGCCCGCACCCCTCCACCTCTATGACAGACACTTTTTCCCTCTGTCTGTCTCTCTTTCTCTTTCTCTCTTTGCGCATTGTGGTTTACAGTACATACGCTGAGGGGTTATCAGGTAAATATCTTTACCTAGCCTAGCATTACCATTTCCAACTATTGTTGGCAAACTGGTCTGCATGGGCAATTTTAATGTATCCTCTTGGTTGATAAATGCCAAGTAGTAAACAATTTCTACAGATATCTGACAAAATGTATGAAATTACATGAGAAGACAACACAGCTTCTTACTACAGAAGTAGGTGATACTTCACAGAGGCTATGACATTTTAAGTAGGTTTTAATAGAGAAGTTTGAGAGGCAGGAGAGAGGGCATTTGACAGAGAAGAAATTGAAAGCTATGTGGCAGTCGATGAGAACAGAGAGGACAAATCAACTTGCAATGATGAAGTGGCTTATGTTGGTCTTCTAAGCCCTTTTGAACAGATTACTTAGGATAACAGAAATGTCTCTGACAGCTCTAGATACCAGAACGCCAAAATACAGGTACTGGGAAGGTTGATTCTTTGTGGGAGGCTGTAAGGAAGAATCCGTTTCATGCCTCATCTTGTGAAGGCAGCCAGCAATCCTTGTACATGGATTTGCATGTGCTTCACTCCCTGCTTCACTCCAGTCTCTTTGTCTCACACTTCCTGCTCCCCAAGTGTCTGTTCCCTCTTCTGTGTCTTACGGAAGTGTCATTGGAGTCCCTACTAGATCCAAGGTTATGGTATCTTCAGATTCTAAATGACATCTGCAAAAACCCTCTTTCCAAATAAGCTCACATTCACGAGTCTGGGAAGACAAATCTGTGGGGAGTTTGCTGTTCAACCCCATACATAGCCTTGATGAGAACATAAATGAAAAATTTATTATAAATAAAAGAGTCTTTAAGCAAGGCTGAACCATCCCTGTATTGTACAGAAAACACCAGTGAAGCACAGGGCATTTAGAACTTATGAGGGCTTGAATTGGACAAGTGGTTCTGGAGAAGAGAAGATTGATTCAAGGAGAATTTTCTGAACTAAATTATGTAGAATTGAGTGATTTAAGGCAGGGAGGAATGAAAATGATCTTGGAAATGATGTACTTGAGTGGAGGTTTTTGAGACATTTAGAAGTAAGCATCTTTCAGCTGTTAGAAATGTAGGTCGGGAATTCAGAAGAGAGCTTGTTAAATTGGCAGCTCCCAGTGAACCATGTCTATGGGCATTTGCATCCTTGTCCCTCCAACTGCTATTGTGTCCAGCAACAGAATTTGCCTTTTCCAAGGGGGACTAACAAGTATGGCACAGTCTGGGTAAGTTCATTGGTGTTGGCTCCCCTTCTTGAAATATTCCCTGTTGGAATCCAGCCAGCACACTCTTCAGCTGTCCTCCCACAGAAAGAAGCCAGGCAAAGACCTGGAAGATGAAATACTATGAAAAGATAAGGCTTTCTGGAGGATAATTGAATGGCCCAGCACTGAGCCCCAGATCTATGAAGGAAGCTTCCCTGACAATCTGGTGCAGCCCAGCTGTAGCTGAATGAAGTATGAGTGACTCCCACCAAAACCATTTGGAATAAAGTGCTATAGGTGAGCCCATAGTCATGCTAAGGAAAAAAATATCTTCTAAGCAAGTAAGGTGTGTGTGTGTGTGTGTGTGTGTGTGTGTGTGTGATGGTGGTGGTGGCGCACACCCACAAGAGCTCAGGAGCCAGTGCTAGGGGGCCATGGGTCACTAGGGGTATTCAGGGCCTACACCATGCTGTGCTGGGGACACCAAAGACTTAGTGCCTGTATGCTTGCAAGCAGGTGTTCTACACCAGCACTATTCCTTAGAGTCTTACATTTAAGTAGTTAGTTGCACATCTTTTATGAACTAAATGAACCCCTGAAAATTCATATGTTGAAATTCTCACCTCCATTGTGATGGTATTTGGAGTTAGGGCCTTTGAAAGGGCATGAGAGCTGGATCAAGTAAGAAAATGGGACTCTGGTCTGATAGGATTACTCACTTCATAAAAAGGGACAAAATTTGTTCCCTCTCTGCCCAGGAAAAGTATTCTCACAAGACTTCCAGCCGCTGAGACTGTGATAAAACAAATTCCTATTATTTAAGCCGTAAAGCCTATGCTGTTTTGTAATGGCAGAGTTAACAGCATCCATTGGTAGAAAGTTGAAGCTCCTGGAACATAATATGTGATTGTGGAGTAGAAAACCAGAAGAATGTGATTGAAATCAGAAAAATATTTGAAATGAGTAGTTGGAACAGTTAAGAATGGTCATAAGAGGTATAAAGTAAATGAAAAATGTTGAGAAACAATGAATTCTATTTTCTTGAGTTGATAGTTCAAGTTATTCAAATAATAATCAGGAAATAACTTTTTAGGGGTGTCGAATGTCATTAAAACTAATAGGGTTGAAATGGGCCTGTAGATTTGGCAAACAGGAAGCCATTCATGACATCGATGACTAAAAACTGAAAATAGGGCTATAAACCCACTTTCAAGCAATGTTGTTTCTATGGTGATGGCAAATTTGAGAGTTTAATATGTTATCCACTAGTCATGATGTCTGCTGAGCACATAAAACTGAATTTATAATTAATTTAAAATATAATTAGTCATATGTGTGAGTAGTGGAAATCATATCAGATAACATAGCATTCATCAGAAGTAGTAAATCTAAGGAAGTTGAAGTACTTTGAGATAATTATGAGTGTCATATTCTGTTCAAAGAATATTTTGAGAGAGCTAGGAAAAATTTAGTGCTTTAGTGAGGGGAGGGAAAAAGATCATTGAAATAGGGTAAGTGAGAAAAGGAAATATTTAGAATAGTTTTAATAATAATGACACCATCTTAATGCATATCACACATTTATGGCTGAGTGTCAGAGCTATTGAGTTTGTGAATGATAGTAGGAATTAAATCCATTTAATTTTGTAACATAACTCTTTCCAGGTGGATAGTAAATTTCTACTCTTGCAATGAAAGGAACAGTCTGTTTCTAAATGCCCAGCAGATCAGTATTTATTCTGCTGGCATATTTTATTCCTTACATTTAATTTATAAATTTATCATTCACCTATGTGTTTCTATGGGGTGATCACATTTTATATGGTTAAGATAAAGAGCTATGCTTGGAATATCATGCCTCACTCAAGTGAGAGAATCCGGATCCGACCTCTGTCGATGATCCAGAGTCAGAGATGCTGTCTCGTTTGCCAAGGCATTGAAAATCAGATGGGCTGGACATGTAATGCGATTTGGACATGACCGCTGGACTAGAGCCATTACCAACTGGATCCCACGGGACATCAAAAGATCACATGGCCGCCTACCTGACCAATAAAATGGTCAGACTTCTTCGTTAAGACCCTGAACGAATGATTTGAGGCTCTTCATATTTCTGGAGCAAGCAGATGCCATTGGGCTACACTGGCAACATGATAGGGTAAAATGGAAATGTTACTGGTGCCCGCTTAAGCAAATCGATGAATAACGGGATGTCAAGTGATCAAGTGATATGTTAATCATACATATTCCCACTTCCCTAGAGAACCCTAATATAACCCTAATATAATACTTTATATTTTTTCATTTTTTTACTTAATATTTCATCATCCAACACAAATTCCACCATCAGTGTGTTCCCACCACCAAATACACTCATTTTCCACCCCCGCCCCATCCCCAAGCCTGCTCCCTCAGCTGGTGCTAATTAATTATATTGACCATTGTAGCCCATATATGGTAATGGTATTGATAAAGTCATAAAATTTTTTATGGTTTGTTATGGGCTAATCTGTTCTATTTCTGTTCTTGCATTGACCATCTGAATTTCTAAAATGTGGTTGTTTTCTGCTAGTTTGATGTACCGCATGGCCACTTTGCCACAGGGAGAGCCAGTAGCAACTCTGCCCTGGGTGTCTGTGTCTCTGGATTACGGTCAACTGCCTGATAGCAGTTCGTGGGTGGGTCCACTGGGCCTTCTGGTCTGGACCAGGTGGGGCAAGGGACCCCAGCTCTATCTCCTCGGAAGACCTGTGACTTTCACTGCTGAGACCTGAATACCTGGGCTTGAAATTGGCTTCTCTATAGGGTGGGGCTCTGACCAGCCAAGCTTGAGATCAGCTTCTCTCTTGGGTGGGTCTCTGACAAGCTGTGGAGTCCAGACATTGAAAATGGCTGCCATTATTAGCACCTTAGATTTTAGATATAGTATATATATAGTATATATATATATATATATATATATATATATATATATGTAGAGAGAGAGAGAGACCACTTCTGATATGAAATTCTTTAGGGCAGCAAAAATATACCATTCTCAAACTGTGTCTTTGACAGTAGGTTAATTTCACTGGAGGTGACTTGAAGAGTGGGAAAAGTTTACTATTTTGGAACAAATATCTCTCTTAGCGGTATTTTCTAGGTGAGATTTACTCAATGGAGAAAGCAGAACTCAAATTGCGTTTAATATTTCTTTATTTGTCTACCCACGCCCTTCTCCTTTGCAATATTCTCTGCTTTATCTAAACTATCTAAAGACATTTCTAAAACCTCATGGTGAGTTACTCAATTTTGGGGAGGCAGGGAGAGGTCTCTTCTATATGTATAGGAGGCACATGTGTTATTAAGAAATTTCTCCTTACTTTTCTCTTTCCAATTGGCCTTGTTTTTGTTTAATTATTTCTTCTAGACTGAAGAATCCAGATGGGTATAGGATGATTTTTTTGTGTGTGTCTTGACAATTCCTATAAAGGACAACATCTGTGTGGAACTTAATGGCTCAGAGACTTTCTATTTATTCTACTGAAGTAACTCATCTTTCATTTGACTCTGTTGTTCTCTATTTCCTAAAGAAAACTATGACAATCTAAATATTTTATTTTGAAAATTGTATTTACCTATCTGATGATTCCTATGGTCATGCATTAAAAGTCTGATTTAGGGCACAGAACAGCTAGTAAACAACTTAAGTGACAACTTCCTTGGGCTTTAGAATATTGGTATCAGATTGTAAGATGTTAGTAAGGAGAAGGAGCCAGTAGCAGATGAGAAATTGAACTTGCTGGCAGTTGGGAAGAAGTTATGTGTCTTCTCTAGATTTCAAGTTCTGCATGTATAGGTTTTTGTTATTGCTGTTATGGAGGCTACTCTTTGCTTTCTTTTCAGGAATTACTCCTGGCTGGACTCAGGGGACTGATGGGAAGTCAGGGATTGAACCTGGCAAGGCCGTGTGAAAGGCAAGTGACCTACCAGCTGAACTATACTCCAGCCCTCCACATGTCAAATTAAAGGTGAAGTATTAAGCAAATCTCAAAGCTTTTATCTTACACTAAAAATTAATGGTTTACCACCTTGGAATAAGGAAAATTATATTACCTGTAATCTAATTCTTTGCACATTATGAGTATTCAATAAGTGTTAATTGACAGTAGCAATTATAAGTAATGGATATTTCACTTGAATAAAATCAAAGACGTTATTCTTGAAAACCATAAACAGAAAAGTCTTTATCTTTTCCAAAGAGAGACAATGTGGTCTGTACTTTAATTTAAAAGGTGAGTAGAGGTGAGGGTGTGTATGGGGGAAGATAAATGGTTATGGTTGGGGAGGAAGGTAGCACTGATTCGGTGCTAAAGCACCTACTCTTTTCTAAGGGGGATCTATTACAATGTTTATGGCCACCTATGTTTTTATTTGCTTCTCTAGATTTTAATCTCCTTTACTCTGGTCAGAAAGTGTGACATAGATGGATTCTATGAATAAATGTCAGTATTGTCTAGCTTCTAGTTGTTTCTGCTCATGTCAGGAGGGAGAAAAGAGAATGAATTCATGATTGCAAGCTGTGTTAGGCCGCTCTCCTGATGTCCTTCTTGAGATCAGTCTGTAACTTGAGCTATTGGTACCCTTTGACAGTCACCCTTGCTCCTCTTCAGTTAACCCATTATACATACCTCTCTCCTCTGGGTCCTGAGGACCTTCCCCCGTCTTCTCCCATCAGGACCAGGGGCAGTGACAGCTGCTGTTGCTAATCTCAGGTTCTTTCACTATCACACTCCTTTACTTCCACTCTACCTTTGGAATTTGTCCCTTTTATATTTAAAAATATAATTGCCTTACAATTACTTTGAGTGTGCTGCTTCCTGTTGAGACCATGATTAATACATATACCATTCCATGAGAACGAAGAGGAAATGGCAGTCAGGGACACATCTATACACACACACACACACACTCCTGTGCAGTGCTCTAGCACAGCCCTCTGGACTGAATGATGCATGCTCTGCTGTGCACTGGTTTCTTCAACCATTATGACTATTTTTATAAAGAGGGAGAGAACAAGGCTGCAGCTAATTAGAAACTAAGCTAGATTGCTCCGTATCTCACCAAACTTTCTGGGTGTTCTCTAGATCAGATGAGATAGGGTGTGTCTATGGCTACCGCCTCCCATTTTTATTTGTACAGTGGATAGCGAATATCCTTATTAAAAAGTCAGAGGTTTGGCTTGGTTCTACTCTCAGGTCTTTTCTAGGACTGAAAACAATAAATGCTTAACAACTGCTTATATACCCGCCCGGGAGGCATGGCGGGTTCTAGCCCTGGCCTGCTACCCCAGCAGAGCCTCACAACAAGCCAGACGACCCACCCCACTCCATGGGGCCTGCCATTTTCCACATCCGGACTTCCCTCTCGTCACAACTCCACCCAGCAGACCAGACTATCACAGCCCAGATCATCGACACCCACCCTGCAGCAGTTTTTTTTCAATCCGGCCCAGGTATGCTGAACCAGAGACTTTCAGACATGGGGGCAGAGCTGCTACTTGCTCTCCCTGTGCCCAGATGCTCATGAGGCGCCCGGGAGGCATGGCGGGTTCTAGCCCTGGCCTGCCACCCCAGCAGAGTCTCACAACAAGCCAGACGGCCCCCACTCCATGGGGCCCACCATTTTCCACATCCGGACTTCTTTCTCGTCACAACTCAACCCAGCAGACCAGACTATCACAGCCCTGCTCGCATGGCAGCTAGCGGCCACGTGGTTCATCAATAAATACTTTATTTAGCGGTGACTACAACAGTATGCCACCCACACGGCAAGCCTGGCAAGCTGCTCGTGTCGTATTTGATATGCCAAATACCAGTAACATTTATATTAGGTCATTCCCATGACCTAATATAATGGTTTGAGGCTCTTTATGTTCCTGGAGCAAGCGGATGCCTTTGGGTTCTACTAGCATGAGACAGGACATATGGAGATATTACTGGTGCCCACTCTAGCAAATAGATTAACGGGAAGATAGTGATAGTAATAGTGAACTGCTTATATAATAAATACAAGGAAGATGGAATTAAAGTAAAATTTACTTATCACATCCTCATTTCCAACCAACTTTTTCATTCCCATCCTTGAGGATTTCTCAGTGCCTTTCTTGCCTCGTTGCACAACACTGCTGCATTCTGATTGGTTGTTGCTGGAAGATGTTTCCTTCCTTCCTTCCTTCCTTCCTTCCTTCCTTCCTTCCTTCCTTCCTTCCTTCCTTCCTTCCTTCCTTCCTTCCTTCCTTCCTTCCTTCCTTCCTTCCTTCCTTCCTTCCTTCCTTCCTCCCTCCCTCCCTCCCTCCCTCCCTCCCTCCTCTCCTTCCTTCCTTCCTTCCTTCCTTCCTTCCTTCCTTCCTTCCTTCCTTCCTTCCTCCCTCCCTTCCTTCCAACCTCCCTCCCTCCCTCCCTTCCTTCCTTCCTTCCTTCCTTCCTTCCTTCCTTCCTTCCTTCCTTCCTTCCTTCCTTCCTTCCTTCCTTCCTTCCTTCCTTCCTTCCTTCCTTCCTTCCTTCCTTCGTTCCTTCTCCTTCCTTCCTTCCTTCCTTCCTTCCCTTCCTTCCCCCTCCCTCCCTCCTCCCTCCCTCCCCTCCCTCCCTCCCTCCCTCCTCCTTCCTTCCTTCCTTCCTTCCTTCCTTCCTTCCTTCCTTCCTTCCTTCCTTCCTTCCTTCCTTCCTTCCTTCCTTCTTTCTCATGGTGGTATAATAAAATATATTTCAAAAAGTAAGTAGTATTCCTTTGTGTATATCTGGTATAATTTTATTATTTATAAAAATAATTTTAGTTAAGACTCTGTGGTTTTACAAGGCTATTAGTGGTCATCATTAATGACAAATGTTTCCTGTTCTTTTTATTGAGATATACTTACCATGCAATTCACCCATTTACAAAGTATACAATTAATGGATTTGAGCTTATTAACAGAAGCGTGTAATTATCAGAACAATTTTAGAACAGTTTTATTGCCCAAAGTAAAAATAATAATAACAAACAACTCTGGATACATCCCGAGTCATCTGCCTTCTCCGTTCTTCCTTCTCTCTCCCCCATTGTCTCCTAGCAACCACTAAGCTGCTTTCTGCCTATCTGGATTTGCCTCTTCTGGACATTTCGTATAAATGAAATTACACACTGGTTGTTGGTTTTTATCACCCTGTGAGTGACTTTCTTCACTGGTATCGTTTCCCAAGTTGTAGCAGGTGTTACTACGTGCATTTTTCTTCTTAGTTTTTATTATAGCAAGATAATATTCCGTTGTATGGAATATAACATTTTGTCCACTTTTTGGTGATGAACAATTGAATTTTTTTTCACTAAATACCAGTTTGACAAATAAGTGATCTGGGCAAAAGCTTCCTGGTTTTGCAGACTTCCATGATACAAATCCTTCTGTGATGGCTGATTGCAAGCTATATGATGTCACTGAACATAGAACTGAAAGGAGGTGGTAGCAGAAGCTCTGTGAGTGGCGGTCAGCCAGCTTTAGCCTATGGCTCTGACCTGAGTGAGAGATTCACACAAGGCACTAGAACTGCAGCCACACAGTGAGGTTTCCACACACTGTTGCTTTAAGAGAATAATGACACTCTAAAAGCAATGCGACAGGGGGCATGTATTGAACACTTCTTACATTTCTGGCACTGTACTAAGCATTTTTTAAAGTTAATTTTTGACCATCCACCTTATAGCAACCAGTGGTTCCAAACTACCAATATTCTATGCATGGCGCACAGTTCCTGGACTGCTGTCCTGCTGTTTCTTCCAAACACGTTCCTACCCACTACCTCAGAATTCACTTCTTCCTGACACACAATCCCCCAGACTGCAACACAGCTCATTCTCTCATTTCGAACGGACCTCTGCTCAGGTGTCTCAAGCTGAGAGGTCTTTTGATCATCTTTATCTAATCTTTTTTTATTTTTAAATTTGATTTTATTTTTTGTTATTGAATCACTATGAGCAACACAGTTACAGAGCTGTTCATGTCAGGTTTCAGGCATACAATATTTCAACACCTGGCCCTCCACCAGTGTGCATTTCCTACCACCAATGTCCTTAGTTTCCTTCCCACCACCCACCCTGTCTCTTGGTAGGCACTTTCCATCTCTTTCTCTGGGCATTAGGAGTAGCAATAAAGGTACTGAGAAGTTATCATGTTCATTCCTTTACCTATTTTCAGCATGAAATTCTTACCCACAGTGATCATTTCCAGCTATCTTTGTCATAGTGGTCCCCTCTCTATCCCAATTGCCTTCTCCCCAGCACTGGAACTAAGTCTTTACCAAGCTTTAGTGTCCTTTTTATGGTGCTTACCACAGATGCTCTCTTATCATGTGTAATTCCTTTCTCAACCCTTCCTTGGCTGCGTTCCCACTATAACCTTATCTCCATGAAGGCAGTTTTCACTTTCGTTTTGTTGGGCACTATTGCAGTCGCGGTGCCGAGGCCATGTCCCAAAGCAGGCTGACTATGCTTGGAAGTTTGGATTTTTCAGAGAAATGCCTCTCCTTTCCCTTAGACGGTAGCTTCCGTCAGGAGCCAGAAAGAAATGCATTGCCATCCAGCGCAGGCAATGCATCTGTGCCTTGCGTAATTTATTCAAATTCTCAGAGTTTCTGCATTTTAAGCTAAAATAATAAATGTCCGCCCCTCATAATTTCTTCTGAGAGCTAAATTAATATGTTAACTTAAAGTCATCAACACATGGAGGGATAGTCCAGCGGGAGGGCGTTCGCCTTGCACGTGGCTGACCCAGGTTCGATCCCCAGCATCCCATATGGTCCCCGAGCACCACCAGGAGTAATTCCTGAGTGCAGAGCCAGGAATAACCCCTAAGAATCTCTGGGTGTGGCCCAAAAAAGCAAAAAAAAAAAAGAAGATCAACACATAAAACTGCCCAATACATCTTAAAAAAGGTTTTCATCTTTAATTTTACTCACAGTGGTTTACAATATTAGTGATAGAGGTTTTCTGCATAAAATATTCCAGCACCATGCACCCCTCCAGAGTGTTTTCTTGCTTAAGCATTGTCTCCCTTCACCTGTCTCCCGAGCTTCCTACTAAAGAAGTTTTTAAGTTTCTCTTGCATTTAGACATTTATTATTCCCTTATCATATTTGTATCACACGCATGAGCAGATCATTCTGTGTCTATTCCTCTCCTTCTGGCTGACTTCACTTAGCATAATCTCAGATCTATCCGTTATCAAGAAATTGCATGATTCCATCTTAAAGTTGAGTAGTGTTTCATTGTGTGTATATATATCATACTTTTAAAATTCAGTCATCTGTTGTTAGACACATTGTTTCTAGATTTTTGGGTATTGTGAACAGTGCTGTAATAAACATAGGAGTGCAGATGTCTTTTCTCTAAATTGAGCTTTTGACCCGTGGGGGTGGATTCCCAGAAATGGAATTGCTGGGTTATAAGGGAACTCAATTACTAGTTTTCTTGGAGAAGTGTTCATGTTGTTTTCCCAAAAGGTTTTCCAAAAGGACCTGCCGTGTTCTCCCAGCAGTGAATGAGGACCACTGCTCTCCACATCCACACTAACACTGGCTGTTTTTATTCTTTGTGATGTGTGTCATTCTCAATGATACCTCACTGTTGCTTTCATTTGCATCTCCTTGATGATAAATGACAGAGAACATTTTCCCCGTATACCTGTGCTCAGTACATCTTGTCTCTTAACTCAGACGGCATCTTCCAGGACTTTCACTTGCTTTTTAATAGGACTTTTAAAATCTATTAAAAGCCCCACTCCTTCCACAACTCTTTTCTATGTGCTCCGAGCTCAGGGCATACTGTAAGAAATCTTCTAAAATGTGACCTCCCCTCTGATTTGTTTTTTGCTTAAGGTGCTTCATGTGCCGGGAACTGGGTACTTCTCCATCTGCTTTATAGCACACAAAAGAAGATACCCTGGGACTCCAAGGAAGTGTTATCAGCTTGTTTCTCTTTCTGGGCAAATCACCTGAACTTAACTACTAGGTTTGAAAAAGGCCCAAGGGAAGCCTGATGTTATTTTCAGCTTAACTCAGAGACTTTCCAGATTTAGAGCATCATTAGGACAGGAGAAAGAAAAGCCTTCCATAGAGAAATCCTTACCCACAAGCCTGGGATATTGAGAGAAAAAGGTCCCACTAGTGGCTTTGCCAAATAGAGAAGGAAGGTGGCAAGTAAAAAGGAACCAGCTCCTTTGGAGCGCCTTGGAGAAAGCCTCAGGTCTACTTTGAAGACGTCCCTTCTGGGTAGGGTCTAATGCTCTACTCCCTCTACTGCCATTCAAGACATGAATTGCTTAGAAAAGGGTAACTCTGTTGCTAGTTCCCAGAAGTTAGCATGTTTCATATTTCTGTTTACAGGCTCCCGGCAGGAAACGGAGTGCGAGCTGGCAGTCCCAGGAAGGAGCCAACAATCCACCCGTCAGTCACCCTGCCTGTCTCAGGGCAGTGTTGCTGGGTTCTGCTTCTGGGTCTGATCCCTGACAAACATCGCACTGGCACCTGAGCTCCCACTGGGCTACCTTGAAACGCCAGGGGATGGGGCGGGGTTGGGAGGGAACCTAAGGGAAGGAAGGGGAGTGAAAGTGAAGGAGGTGCATCTCTCTCTCCCTCTCTCTCTCTCTCTCTCTCTCTCTTCTCTCTCTCCCTCTCTCTTCTCTCTCTCCCTCTCTCTCCCTCTCTCCTCTCTCTCCCTCTCTTTTCTCTCTCTCCCTCTCTCTTCTCTCTCTCCCTCTCTCTCTCCCTCTCTCTCTCTCTCCTCTCTTCTCTCCCTGTCTCTTCTCTCTCTCCTCTCTCTCTTCTCTTCCTCTCTCTTCTCTCTCCCTCTCTCTTCTCCCTCTCTCTCTCTCCCTCTCTTTCTCCCTGTCTCTTCTCTCTCTCCCTCTCTCTTCTCTCTTCCTCTCTCTTCTCTCTCCTCTCTCTCTCCCTCTCCTCTCTCTCCCTCTCTCTTCTCTCTCTCCCTCTCTCTCTCTTCTCTCTCTCTCTCCTCTCTCTCCTTCTCTCTCCTCTCTCCCTCTCCTCTCTCTCTCCCTTCTCTCTCTCCCTCTCTCTTCTCTCTCTCTCCCTCTCTCTCTCCTCTCTCTCTCCCTCTCCTCTTCTCCCTCTCTCCTCTCTCCTCTCTCTCGTCAGACTAATTTCTAGGCTTCGAGATTGCGGAAGGTCTGGGAGACTTTCTGGAAGCGCCTGGCATCTAGGCGGAGGTCTGGGGCTGGCGGCTCCTCCCCACCCCCTCGGGCAGGTCCTCCCGCAGGGGCGTGTCCTGTCCGCCTCCCTACCCCGCGGTCCCAGCGTTGCTGACAGCGGCAGCGGCGGCACAGCCCCGAGCCAGCGCTGCGGCCGCCGCGTTGTCCGGAGCCCGAGCAGCCGCCGCTCAGTCGGGGACACCGTCCGGGAGCAGAAGTAGCTGGACGGGACAGTGCGGCTTGTGCCGGCCAGTCTAAGCCCGAAGTCCGGGCCACTTGTCCTTGCTCCAGCTGCACGGACTCGGGAGCCCGAGCTGGCAGAGGCATGTGTGAGCGCAGCTAGAGGGCTGGGGCAGCTCCGCGCCGTCCCAGTGAGTGTCCTCCGGGCAAGAAAGCCGTTTCTGGCACCATGACCGCCTCCCGCCTGGACTTCGGGGAGGTGGAAACTTTCCTGGACAGGCACCCCGATTTGCTGGAGGATTACTTGCTGCGGAAGGGGAAGCAAGACATGGTGGAGAAGTGGCTGCAGAGGCACCGTCCGAATCTGGGCACTAAAGACCTCAGGCCCCCACTGGCTACCACCAGTAGCTGGGTCCAGGGTCCTAGTACCGGACCCCATGGCTCTGCCAACAGCCAGCCTGTCCCCGGGGGCCGGGACTGCGGTGGGGTCCCCACGAGTCCCAGCTGGGCTGGGGGGCAGCCGGGATAACGGGGACATGCAGCGGAGGGCCTCGCAGAAGGAGCTCAGGAAGAGTTTCGCTCGCTCAAAGGCCATCCACGCCAACAGGACCTACGACGAGCAGGTCACGTCGAGGGGCCCAGGAGCCCCTGAGCAGCGTCCGGCGCAGGGCGCTGCTGCGAAAGGCCAGCTCCCTTGCCCCCACCACGGCCCACATTCTCAGCGCCCTGCTGGAATCCAGAGTCAACCTGCCTCAGTATCCCCTACAGCCATGGACTACAAATGCCACCTGAAAAGCACAACGAGCGTCAGTTCTTCCTGGAGCTGGTCAAAGACATCTCCAACGACCTTGACCTGACCAGCCTGAGCTACAAGATCCCTCATCTTCGTGTGCCTCATGGTGGACGCTGACCGCTGCTCTCTCTTCCTCGTGGAGGGGCAGCTGCCGGCAAGAAGAGCTTGGTCTCCAAATTCTTCGACGTGCATGCAGGGGACCCCTCTGCTGCCTTGCAGCGGCACAGAGAACTCAGATGAGGTGCAGGTGCCCTGGGGCAAAGGCATCATCGGCTATGTTGGGGAACACGGGGAAACCGTCAACATTCCTGACGCCTACCAGGTAGGATTTTGCGTTGTCCCTTGGCCCTGGAGCCGAGGCTGTTGTGAACAATGTTCACAACATTGTTAACTTAGACTTTTTACAGTAGGGCTCCTGTTATGGAAATTCCCTCTGAATTTAGCCAGTTAGAGTGTTTTATTTTACCTATGTGGATGTACTGGTCTCTTAACACAGGAACTAATGGAAGGATCACATAGTACAGGGGTCACCATTCGCACCCAATAGTAATGCCATGTGTTTCTCTGTCAAGGCTCATTGGGGAAGAGTATCAGCGAGTGGGTTTAGAACACATTGGTAGGGTGCTTGAGAGTGTCTCCTCTAGAATTCCATGGTCTGAAGAAAATGGGGTGTCTTTGGGGATAGGAAAGCATTTCATTGTCGTTTAAGATTGGAAAGGGAATTCCTACAACAGAGAACTGTATGCCAAGGCAGAGAAAAAAAAAGGATGTTGACATGTGGGCCTTTTAAAGTCTATTTTAACTGTGTTTATTGTTTGTTTATGGTCTGTTGTGAACTGTCAAAGGGATTATTTGTCTTTAGGTCATAACATGGCATTATCTGAATAAACTTTTATCTAACTGAGGTAGTAGAATTTTAGTTTATGAAACATGTGATGATTTTCTAATAACCCCAAAGGCAACCAACAAGCAAATGTATTAGTTTCAAATGGAAAAGGAATTCTAATATACTGTCATCTGGTATTTTTTCTTTTTTTTTTTCTTTTTGGGTCACACCTGGCATTGCTCAGGGGTTACTCCTGGCTCTGCACTCAGGAATTACTCCTGGTGGTGCTCAGGGGACCATATGGGATGCCGGGGATCGAACCCAGGTTGGCTGCGTGCAAAAGCAAATGCCATACCTGCTGGATTATCGCTCCAGCCCATGTCATCTGGTATTTTCAAACCTTTGATTAGCACAGTGATTAAGCTTGATATTAGATGCTGTATTTGTTCTGATCACTTCTAATTTTTTTGGTCTCTAGTCACCAAAAGTGATGAAACAGAATGTCACTTTCACTTTCTTATGAGACTTCTTCAGTGTTTATACAAATAGAATGTTCTTATCCTTTCTTATGAACATTTAGTAGTCATTTAATGAGCAACTCTCCAGGCTGTCTAATAGAGTTGAAGCTTTCACCAAAGTTTGGTTTGCTGTTGATCACAATAGTAAAAGTGGTGAGAAGGTCACCAAAGGAAAAGTTTTCTCTATTTCATCTGAGAGTTGATAATTATACACAGAACATTCACAAGCTGGACTACAATAAAGTTTTGTCTTTTTGTGAGATGTTTGTCAATATAATATTTTAATCTGCCTAAAAATCATCACTCTCATTAACCTTTAATTTTTTGGGGGAATCACACCTGCGCATGCTCAGGGGTTACTCCTGGCTTTACACTCCTGGCGGTGCTCAGGGGGATCATATGGGATGCCTGGGCCTGCCGTGTACCAGGCAAACTCCCTACCAGCTGTGCTATTGCTCTGGCCCCTACCCTTTAATTTTTGATTATGTTCATTATTATTATTATTATTTTTTTTTGCTTTTTGGGTCACACCCGGCGATGTTCAGGCGTTACTCCTGGCTCTGCACTCAGGAACCACTCCTGGCGGTGCTCGGGGACCATAGGGGATGCCGGGATCGAACCTGGGGCGGCATGGGCCGACCGCGTGCAAGGCAAAGGCCCTACCCGCTGGGCTATCACTCCGCCCATGTTCATTATTTAATATATCCCCTCTTGAAAACTTGATTGGTTTAGGTTAAACAACCAATGAATGACCTTTAATATATTTATTTTTTCTCTGAAGTCATAAAGAGCTATGGGAATAAATAAATGTATTGGTGGTGGAAAAAAAAGAGCATTTAATAAATGTCAGGCTAAAGTTTCAGTAAAAATGTTGTTTAACTCTGACACCTTCTATTATTTCTACACTGCTTTTTGTGCTTGTTGATACTTGTCATAGCTTAAAATGAAAAATTTTTCCCCTTTATTTTAATTTTACTTACTCTCAAGTTGACTTTTTCCCACTGCTATAGTCCCTTCCCCCTTTTTTGTGTTTTGGGTCACCCTCAGTGATGCCCAGGGGTTACTCCTGGCTCCTCACTCATGAATTACTCCTGGCAGTGCTCGGGGACCATATGGGATGCTGGGGATCGAACCCTGGTTGACCGTGTGCAAGGCAAACGCCCTACCCGCTGTGCTATCGCTCCATTCCCCCTCCCCCCTTTTATTTGTTTATTTTTTTATTTTTAGATCACACCAGTTCCTGCTCAGGAGTTACTCCTAGCTCTATGCTCAGGGATCACTCCGACTGGTGCTTAGAATATCATGTGAAGTGCTAGGGATCAAACAGGGTCATATCCAAGGCAAGCACCTTAGCAGCTGTACTATCTTTTAGACACAATAAGTGTCATTTTTCACTTTTCTCCTTCAGCTCTAACTTTAGTAATGTTCATTCACTGGCTTGTCTTCCAGAGCATAATTCCCGACTTCCTCAGCTGCTGACTTGCCTCCCTTAGGCCTAGATTGTGTCATGTGTTATCACAAGCACAGAAAATCAAAGTTCCAGCAGCTGATGTTACTTCCATGTTTTACCATTTCTCTGAAACCAGAGTGATAAAGTTTCTTATTAATAAGCTGCAAGTGGAAAGGAGTTTTTCCTCTTTCCTCCAGGGAAGAAATGATGGTTATAAAGTCTGATGTGGGTGTGAAATTATACCCCCTAGGACATTTTTTGGTCTTATAAACCAGTTATTTTAAAAAAAAGAAGAAAAAAAGGAAAGGAGAGAAAAGAAGAGGAAAGAGAAAATGAGGATGAAGAAAAGACAGAGTAGTTTCGAGGTGAGGCCTGCCAGAGGCAGGGGGCGACGGTTGTGCAGACTGAGGGCCGACGATATTGGTGCGCTCCTTGGTTTTATTTCCATACGGTGCGAAAGTTTCCTTTTTCTTTTTCATTGGCTTCTGTTAAGGCTTAAAAATAACTGTGTTGGGGCGTTGTGGCTCCCCTCTCAGGGAGGTCCCAAGGCCCCAGGCTCAAGGGACCTCCTGTGGGTTCCACAGCCTTAACATTACTTGGGGGGCAGGGATGACCCTGGCAGTAGGTGCTGGGGCCTGGCTGGGTCCCCAGCAGTGCTCACTGTCCGTTAGGGCACCCCTGTTTTGGGCAGGTACTGCTCCCCCTACCTGTCCTGCGGAATAACCAGCCAGACTAGAGATTCCTGAAGGTTATTCTTTAACAGACTAGAGATTCCTGAAGGTTATTCTTTAATGCTACTTCGTTTCATCTCTTCTTAGCTCTCTGCAGGAACCCCTCTCCAACCTCTGTCTCTGTTTCTGTTTCTGTCTCTGTCTCTGTCTGTCTTTCTGTCTGTTTCTCTGTCTCTGTCTCTCTCTCCCTCCCCTCTCTCTCTCTCTGTTTCTCCTTAAGGCTGCTCTCTCTTTGGAGGGTGTTTCTGTGTAGGCTCCTCTTCTTGTGTTCTTCTGCAGGCTGCTCTCTCTTTGAGGGGCCTGTGCAGGCTCCTCACACTTCGGATGTCTCTCTTCAAGGCTCCATGCTTCTGGTCCTCTCCCCAGGGGAGTCTCCTGTCAGGACCTTTTCCTTAGGTCCTTTCAGCTCAGGGCTTTTCTCTTCAGGGCTTCTTTTCTCTGGACTCCTCGGCTATGTCCCATTTCCTTCATTACCTTGTCTTTTGCTACCATTGTCTTGTGTCTCTGATTCCCTATCTAAATCTTTGAGTTCCTCCGTGATGCCCGGCTTCTGGCGATCCTAATACTCAGAAGCCCTGCAGCTCTGTAGCCCTGTAGCTTTGATACCAGCCCTCGGGCTCAGGCACCGGGCCCTGTGGTTCCGGTGTTTGCCCTTGGGCCTAGGCATCAGGAGCAGCTTCTCCTCCCTGGTGCTGGCCAATCGGCCAAGGCACTACGTGCCCCATGGCCTGGGTGCTGGCCAGGCACCAGAGGCTGCTGCTCTCTCAGTCCAGAAGCCTTCCTCCCCGCCACCCTCCAGGATGCCCTCCTGGGGCCCTATTTATAGTCTCGTCCAGGTTCAGAACCCTGGCCTCAACGATCTTAACAGACCTTGGGAGGTACTGTGCCTTTAAGATCCTACAGTTTTTACTACGTATTTCCATATTTTTGGAGGTTTTTGGTATGTTTGTGCTTTTTTTTTGTGTGTGTGGGGGTGTACATTCAGTGAATCTCAGGTGTTTCCCTTGCTCTGCACTCAGGAAATGCTCTTAGTGGTTCTTGGGAAACTTAAGGGATGCCGGGATTGAACCCTGCATCCTGTTAGGCCACATTCAAGGCAAGAAACTTACCCACTTTAGTATCATTCTGGCCCCTATATTTCTGTATTTTCAATGTGGTGTTTGTTCTTCATTTTATTTATGCTACTCTTTTTCAATAATGCTCCTTTTTTCCATTAAATTACATCACAGTCACCATTAGTGTGAATTTGGGAGGCGTTTCTTAATCTCAGAATCTTAATTTTCTTATCTACAAAATGGGAATAATAACATCTGTGTTGCAAAGATTATTGTTATGCATTAGATCTCCTAAATAGCTAGCAGTGACTGCATTTACTCTAGAGATGGTAATGATGGTGAGGACACTAGCCAGGTTCTCCTTTTGGTATAATTCTGAGTTACTTTTCTCCTTCTCTGTCATATAGAAATGTAGCATATTTTTCCGGGTGTGGCCCAAAACAATAACATAAAAAAGAACAGCAACAACAACAAGTTACACATTTTGTTCCTCTGAGAAAGTCATGAAAAAATACGACCATTTTATGGGCTTATACTAATCTTGTATTCCTCACAGGTTCTGGCATTTTCTCCCATCCTTTCACTTCTTTTCCCTTTGCTTTTGGGGTCTCTCAAGCAGTGCTCGAGGCCTATGGATTCTTCTAGATTTTCTCATCAGCCAGACCAATGACTCACTGACCACAGCCAGCAGTACTCAGGGCCTGCAGGGTTGCACCTGGGGATATGAAGGGGCCCATTTAGCATTGGAGGTCGAACCAGGGTTGGTTTCTTTCAAGGCATGTGTCTTAGCCTCTGTACTCTTTGTCCATCCATTACATTGATTCTCCCATTTCTTGCTACAGGTTTCTTTCTTTCTTTCTTTCTTTCTTTCTTTCTTTCTTTCTTTCTTTCTTTCTTTCTTTCTTTCTTTCTTTCTTTCTTTCTTTCTTTCTTTCTTTCTTTCTTTCTTTCTTTCTTTCTTTCTTTCTTTCTTTCTTTCTTTCTTTCTTTCTTTCTTTCTTTCTTTCTTTCTTTCTTTCTTTCTTTCTTTCTTTCTTTCTTTCTTTCTTTCTTTCTTTCTTTCTTTCTTTCTTTCTTTTTGCTTTTGGGTCACACCTGGTGAAGCTCAGGGGTTACTCCTGGCTCTGCACTCAGGAATTACTCCTGGCGGTGCTCAGGGGACCATATGGGATGCCGGGATCGAACCCAGGCCGGCACAGGCCGGCTGCGTGCAAGGCAAATCCCTATCTTCTGGGCTATCGCTTTGGCCCCTACAGATTTCTTTTAATGAATCAGACAGATTTTTTCCCCCCTGCCACACCCAATAATGCTCAGGGCTTATTCCTGGATCTGCATTCAGGGGTCACTCTTGGTGGGGAACGATGGGGTGCAGGGGACAATATGTGGTTCCAGAGAGCAAGTACAGGTTGGCTGTGTGCAAGGCCAGTGCCCTACCCACTATACTATTGCTCCAGCCTAGAAAACAAACAGCTTTCTAAATGCATGTTCTTTTATCATGTTGTAATTTCAATCATATGTGTGAATATCTTGAAATTCTTTTTCTTTTTCTTTTTGATATTTTGGTGACACCAACAGTTCTCAGATCTTACTTCTGGCTCCGTGTTCATGGATAACTCCTGCTAGGGTTTGGGGGGATCATATGATGCCAGGGATGGAAACTTGGTCAGGCCCATGGAAGGCAAATACCTTCCCCACTGTAGTATCTCTTCAACCCATCTCCTTGATTCCTTAAGATGCTTGTTGCTTAGATTCAACTAGTGTACTTTTTTGCAGAGATGAATTTCTTATCACGTGAAACTTGAAAATTTAATCACTTGATAATTAGGTTGATTATCCTCTTGTAGCTTCAGAATATGGGTGAGAAAAAGGCATTGAAGACACTTATGAAATGATAATCATCCTGGCATTCTGGAAATATGGGAAGAACTAAATGAAATAATAAAGTTGAATAAAAGCTTTGGATGTAAATAAATCACTTCTATTAATTTCATTATTTTATCACTTTCTTCAGTTACTCCTAAGAAAAGCTGATTTGAAATTAGGAGAACCAAAAAGAATTTAAAGTGGAAAGGATCATTTTACCTATCTAATATAGATCATAGTGATTGTAATTTACCTGTTCCCCTGGCAGTTATAAGTTACTAAATGGCCCACTTTAATACAGTAATGAAAAAATTGCCCTCAAGAGGTTGAAAGTAAGAGCACTCAAGTAACAGGTGTTCTCTTTGAGATTATTTTAGGCAGTCAGAATATAGCACTTTAAACATTAATAAAAAGTGTGATGTGGTATTTTTGTTGGTGTTGATAATGATGATACAGGTGTTTGATGGGCTTTGGGTTTGAAAAGCAGTTCGGATGTTTTGTTTGGTGAATTGAAGGGAGACCAGGGCATGACGCAGAAGGGTTACAGGTGTGCCAGTCTTTCAGAAGACACATCTGTTTACCCAACAGATTCATGTATTCATCATCTCTGATAAACACACTGTGTGTTCATCTTACCTATGACCTGGGCAGGGGTCATCTAAGTGTAGTAGGTGAGGGGATGTGCTTCTTGTCATCCTAGGGGTTTAGAGTTAAAGTATGTGTTATACAAATAGCATCAAGATGTTATTAATAAATTAAATGAAGTGATATTAGTCTCAAAGAGAATGGCGTAATGGTATTAATTGACTCTTGATGGAAGTTTCATGGAGGCTGTGCTGTACAAGCAGGAAAATACCCTACAGTTCACCACTGGATATGACTGTGAGCAAGAAATATCTGTATAAGGGATAGGGGATGGTTTAATTTGGTCAGTACGGGATAGATAAGCAGAAGTAATGGGAGGATGGAAGAAGAAAAGATACCAAGTTCTGGGCTAAAGAATTTAAACTTCACTGACAGTAGCTCAAACATTTATGCAAATCAGAAGAATGTTGTGGGTTACTTGGTGGCACAAGGGGACTTGAAACCGTGAAAAGAATCAGCTGTCAGTGCCAGTGGTCTGGTAATACCTTTAGGAACAGCTGTGTGAAATGGCAGTGGGAAGTAGGGGCAGGTGGAAGAAGCCTGTGGATATGGATTGGGTGAAGAGGAATGAAGTCAACGGTGACTCAGAGTCTTACCCTCCAGAATGTGGAGATGCAGAATGACAGCAAGAACAGAAAAAGAAGCTGACTGAGTAGGCCAAGAGTCTTAAGTAGACATTCTGGCTTGCAATACAGGTTCTGTGAGGTTACCATGTATCTTCCTTTACCTCTTTCTAGCACTCAAAGTTTTTGTCCAGAGTGATCAGTTCCAACTTTCATTGTCACAGTGGTCCCTTCTCTGTCCTAACTGCCCTCCCAGCCTGCACTTGTGGCAAGCTTCCCACCATGAACCAGTCCCCCTGGCCCTCATCTCTATTCACCTTGGGAATTATTGCTCAAAAGGAAAGAGAAGAAACGAGCGGTGAGCAAGTGAGCAAGAGAAAAGAGGTGCAGAGAGGGACAGAGAGACAGGAGAGAGTGAGAGAGAGAGAGAGAGAGAGCAAGAGAGAGTGAGAGAGTGAGTGAGCGAGAGAGAGCGAGAGTGAGTGAGAGAGCAGGAGAGTAAAAGAGAGAGGTGTCTGCCATAGAGGTAGGCTGGGGGTGGTGTTAGTGGTGGTGGGGGGGGGAAACTGGGGACATTGGTGATGGGAAATGCACACTGATGAAGAGAAGCGTGTTGGAACATTGTATGACTGAAACCCAGTCATGAACAACTTTGTACTTGTGTATCTCATGGTGATTCAGTTAAAAAAAATCGAAGTAGAGCTAGTCATGCAACCGTGAAACTCAGTGCTAACTGATAAGGCAAGAGCCTAAAGCTGAAGATTCTTCTCAAGAATCTGCCACTCACAGCAGAGCGTGTGTCTCTTGAGAGACTGCAACCTCCATGCGGAAGTTCCCGGAAAGTCCTGCTCTTGTGAGTTCATTATAAGGTTTATGAAAGCACAGCTTGAGCTACAGCCAGGACTCTCTATGAGGTAATCTGTCCTTGTCTTCCCATGTCAGCTAGACCTCCCCAGCTTCCTCCCAAATCCCAAAGGTGTGCTGTAACTCCGAGTAAGGTTTCAGTGGTCCTAGTCTAAATGCCGTGGGTGTGAGTCAGCATCTCTGTGACGGGAGAGCCCAGTCAAGATCACTCCCCACTGAGAGTAGGCCTTGGCCATGCACAGCCCAGAACTGGAACACAGGGTTGGCAGTGTCATGAATGTGAGCCAGCGCTTTATCCTGGAAGTGTTTTGGCTAGAAATGCACCAAACAACTTATCTCTAGTTTATGTCCATTATCTCTGGGAGAACTGGTTTCACTGTCATTTCACTTAAGTCATAGTTTCCAAGGATCTCCAAGGGAGTGATGACTTAGTGTATGTGGATTGTGGACTGAAGACTTGGAAAGACTGTGGAAAGGCCTTGTCTTAGAGAGTGCCCCAGTGCTGCCCCCCTGTGGTGAGGAGGTCCACAGCCCTCCTGTGCAGACTTGGGTCCTGCCCCTGCTCCTCGCAGACCCACTCCCAGAAGGGAGCGGAGGACACTGGCACATGGCAGGAGTCAGCTTCTCCCACACTTGACAGCAGCGGCTTGTGATTCCCAACTCAGGGCAGGGGTGAGGATGGGGACGACTGATAGTGCCCAGGACACGTCTTGGCAGGCTGTAGGAGGGAATCCTCTGAATTTAGGCTCCAGGTTCTGGGCTTCTACTCCAGTTTTGGGTGTTACTTATGAGGCACAAATTCAAAGATAAAGTTATTAAACATTTCACACAACACAAAACTTCAAGCTAGGGGGCCTATGCAACAGCACTGGTTAGAGGCCCATGACGCCTGAGTTGAGTCTGAGTCAAAATGAAGTCTTAGACGACATCTTATTGTCCAGAAATGCAGGGACAACAGAATAGAAGAGATGGGATTTACTGGCAAGAAAACAACTTAAGTTGGAAAGTGTATCTAACTAGCAGAGGCTGTAGAACATTTCAAATAAAGGAACTGCGGGGGTCCAGTTTGTGGATATATATATATATATATATATATTTATATATATTATATATACACAAATATATGTACATATATACTGTTATATATGTGTTCATATATAAATGAATATTTATACTATGTTTATAAATAAACATATATTTATATCATTACATATATGAATAAGCAAATTCTTTTTTTAGGGAAAGTGATGCTCACTTGTGAAGGGAAAGGGTGTGTGCAATTGAGGAGTATTCCTGAACATACATAATTAGGTATTGCATACACAGAAAATGAAACAAAAATTGTCACGGGATGTGTTTTTAGTTTGGTAATGAAAAGGAAGATGACGGAGAGCCTGGGGGGACCCCCTTGTAACCAACATCTGCTCTGACCAGTATTATGGAAGCAGGGGTCCTTATCAGACAGAAACCACTTATAAGGCTCTTTATAAGGCTCTGTCTTGGTCCAGTCAAAGCCAAAATAATATAATGAGGTAGCTTCTACACAGAAGGTTTGTCAAATCCTTCAAATACTAAAACTCAGGTCAGTCTGGTCTTTTGCTTTCTTAACCACACAGAAATAAAAGCTGTGTGCTTGTGCTTATTGAGGGAGCGTGGAGCAAGGGAATTGGAAATTTTTTAAAAATCTGATTACGGTGAGGAGATTCATTTCCCACCCTCCCCTCGGAGCCTCGTATCTATCTAGTACTTCCTTTTGCCCGACCTCAGCTCCATGCTAATTAAATTACTCGCTCTTTCGGTGCCTGGATGGTGCTTTTCTATTTCTGTGCTTTCCATCCTTCCTGCCAGGGATCCTCTCTCTTTATCTTGGCGCATTTAGATCTTGCTCTGCTTTCTCGGGATATAATAAGGGAGAACTGCTTGTTCACCCTTGAGGAGAGGAGGTACACAATGAAACAAAACATATGTGAAGTTATGTTTTGGAAACCGAGGGAGAGCTCAGTGGACAGGAACGCATACATGCTATGCATGCAGGGAGCTCGTGTCCCATCCCCAGTACCACATAGTCCTCCTGAGTACTGTGGATGTGATCCAAAGCAAAGCAAAAGAAAGCATAACCAAAAAAGAAAACCCAAAAGTTATGTTGAGGAATGCAATATACTATTCTAATTAGCTATCTTTATTGTGTAGATATTTAAATAATAAATATAATATAAATGATGGCATTTAATATTTTATTTTCATTGAATTTATGTTCATTGGAATTTTGAACAATCAACCACTAAAATCATATATTTAAAACATTTTTGGCTCGAGAGATAATAGTAGGAAGGACATTTGCCTTGCACCTGACCTATCTCAGTTCAGTCCCTGGCACCCTGCATGGTCCTCTGAACCCTGCCAGGAATGGTCCCTGATCACAGAGCCAGGTGTCAGTTTTGAGGGCCACCAGGGTGGCCCAAAAACAAGCATAAAAAATTCAATGATGAGCTTGCTTTATTTCCTAATCAGCCAGTGTTGGAAATGGCCCTACACATTGAATGTCTGAGACTTGCTGAGAACAACAGGTGCTGATTCCTCTTCCACACTGGTAATATCATAGAGGAGTTTCACCATGTCTTGCTTCAGCCTTGCATGTAGTCTTCGACATTTCTCCCAGACACGAACTTGATCACTAGATGAGAACCAAAATTGATTTTGAGTTTGACGCAGGAAACATTTGCTGTTTCACTCCTCTTCCTGACAGGATCATGATAAACATAGTGACAGATTGCATTTGCTGCTTTGTACATGATGATATATTACAGAAAAACAATTCCTGTGTAACCTTGTGGAGGTAAGTTAAGGTTAACTTCATTTTTTTCCCCCAACCTATAAGCTAAATGTTTACTAATCCGACCAATTTATTTTGGTTTCTGAGGGTTGGGTCAACTATTTATTGGTCTGACTTGCATAATTTGGAAGCCTAAATTTGTCTCATTTAATATATTGTCTCATATTTAATATAGTGTTCAAGAGCCAGACGAAGTTTTCCTTTAAAAGAGCATTGAGTTATTTTATAGATAACAAGATCCTTGAGGCTTTCTAGTTTAGTCACTTTTTAAGGGTGGCATTTTGCAATCTGTTCAGATAGGTCATAAAATTGTGGGTTAGGGTTCTAATATCGGCAGAAACTTTGGATCCTATACTTAAACCCATTCTGGCTAAATTAATTATTTGGCTAACTTTAGGATTAACATAGTTAAGATTTCCTGGCAGTAAAAATGTGTATTTTTTATCTCAGTTTTTCCTAATTTGTTTCAACAGCTGAACATTGGTTTCACACATTAATAATAAATTGTTTGCTATCATAAAAAACAGCTTTTGGTTGTTGCAAATTTAGTACAAGAAATCTTTTCTGCTTGAATTAATTAATGATTAACCTATGAAAGGCTGGGAGGGGTGACACCCACCAGAAGTAGGGTCCTGGGGTGGCTTATGTGAAGTGGGAGAGGAGGTAGCAGCTTCAAGAAGGGTTCTGCCACCATCTGTTCCTACTCCCGTCACCTGGGAAAATGCCAGGGAGATTCAGGACTGAGGAGTGGCCGCTCTGCGCACTGCCAGGACAGCCCATGTCTCCCCAGCCCCACCAGGTGACTGCCAAATTGCACCTGGACTCAACTTGTTCTGCCTGGTGTGGGAAATGATTCTGCCATTCTCTCTGTTTCTCAGAGAGCTGTGGAGTCAGGCTTGAGCAAGCAATTGCTCTTTGCATGAAAGGAAGATCAGCCCTAGATCGCACCCAAACTTTCTAGGTCCTTCACCTTTCCTCATAGAAAAGAATTTCAGTGGGGAGAACAGTGAATTAAGATACAATTATTTGGGAAATGATGGGAGGGGAACAGAGATGTGCTCAAGAGAGACTGTGGGCTCTTCCAGAGTGGGAGAAAGCAAAATCGTAGCACAGGTAGATGAGCAGTGAATTCTCAAGATAAGAGAACACATGCTGTAAAGTCCACAAGCAGAGATCCCGGCCCTTTGCCACAGTTAGTAAAAGTGCACTCAAGTAATAGTGTCCACATCACAGGTAGAGAAGTGAGTACTTCCCCAGAACAGAACATGCATCTTAAAGTAAGCAGACATTTCAGGACGAGTTGTGGGAAAGTGCACTTTTCCTGTGCAAGTTAGTCTAAACACAGTTTCCCCAAACTGCCCCCACCCCCAAAATCTGTTGCTAGGATGTTGCCCATGGAACTGCACTTGGAACTGTTGATGGTCTTTGTTTTTTTTTAAATTTTTTATTTTTGGGTCACACCCGGCAATGCTCAGGTGTTTCTCCTGGCTCTGCACTCAGGAATTACTCCTGGTGGTGCTCGGGGACCATATGGGATGCTGGGAATCGAACCCGGGCCGGCATGGGCCGACCTCGCGCAAGGCAAATGCTCTACCTGCTGGGCTATCGCTCTGGCCCCAATGGTCTTTGATATTCTTCGTGTAGCCTCTGCTCTAGCTGTGGAGTCTTTCCTACTAGCAGGACCAGCCATGCTCTGTGCCTGGAACGCTGTGTCTCAAAGGCTTTCCTCTGAAGGATCCCATGACGAATACTGTTTCTCAAAGGTCTTCATGGCTTTGGGCCAGTTTAGGATCCAGATAGTATTTTTCCCAACATTCATTACTGTGGTCCCCTAGTCATCTCACTGCTGGTAAAATTAAACCTAATGGCAGAAGAGAAATTAAAGTTTCACTGTGAAGAAATCTCATTCATAGTGCACTGTGTCAAGCATTAACTCATTAGCAAGTGTTTCTTTTTTCATACTCCAAATAATCCCTATAGAAAGCAGTTGCCACCTCCATTTTAAGAAAGGGGGCCTGAATCTTGCACTTTTAAATAACTGACTGCACAGCTAGGCAGGCAGGCGAGGGAGTGGGGATACAAACAGGCCTCTTCCTGCAGGCAGGCGAGGGAGTGGGGATACAAACAGGCTCTTCCTGCAGCACTTCCTCCTGGCCCACTCACTCTGGGTGGCTCGTACTGACCTTTTAGCAGTTCACATCTGTCTCTGCCTGAGCGCAGCAACCTCTCTCGTCTCAGAGCCTCCTATCTGAATGAAACTCTTATTCTTTCCTGCCTTTCCATGTGGACCGAACCTGATCTCTCTTCCTCCTTTAAATATCCCTAGTATTTTAACAGGCTTCCTCCCCTATTTTCTTATTATTATGCTATCTGGATATTTGTATGAACTCAAAATCTAAATGATGGTAATCTTCATTTCTCGTTTGCTACCGTGCATGGGATAAGCACTTAATGCATCATTTTCTGCTTGACTGACGAATGGCCATTGATAACTCCTTGTTTTCCTAAGGGGAGGGCCACACCCAGAGATATTTAGGCTTACTGCTTTACTCTGTGCTCAGGGATCACTCCTGGCAGAGCTCAGAGTATCATATGTAGCGCTGGATACTGAACTCTGGGTCAGCTGATGTATGGCAAATGCCTTACCTTGATAGCTTCTTTATTTGTTGGTTTAAGTATTTCTAAGCAAACAATCTAGGCTATTTAGGCAGGAGAGACAACTAAATAAGCAAAGCTATCTAGATCACATCTTTTCACTCTGGACCTATCTTGTAGATTAGAATATAAGTGCTCATGAGACTCAAACAATTGGTGGATTATTTGACTTGCTATGTGCACTAATTAATCTTCATGTTAGCTGGTATACCCTTGTCTCCCCCACCCACACCATAGCTTTCTATTTTTTTTTTACTTCATTTCATGTGTAGACCATGAATAAATCAGAGTGTGTCTAAGCAAGTTAGAACAAAGAGCAATAGCCCATTGTATTTGCAATAGCCCAGATGTATTTGCCAGCTTCCTCTAGGCAAAAAACAGGGGAAGGAGCACGCTGTTCCGGTGCTTCATGATTCCATATCATATAATATAATGTTTTTTATTCTTCCCATTCCACTCCAGTATTTGTGGTTGTGATGACCAGGGGTAGTGCTTACACTTGGAAATAGTGCTTGCGTACTTAGTGCTCACCAGGTATTACACACTTTCATTTCTGTGCCTGTGCTCATTTTAGTTGCACACTTTTTAGGGCTCTGGGGACCCGAACAACAGAGCTTCTAAGATCATGTACTTCATATGTGGTGCTGGGGCATGAACTCATGGACCCCACTCCTGCATGATGTGGTACTGAGCCATCTGCAGGCACCCTACAAAACCATTTTTTCCCTTTTTTGTTTTTGGGACAAATCTGGCTATTCTCAAAGCTTACTCCTGGTTCCCTGGATTACTGCTAGCAGGACTCAGGGGATTGTATGTGGTTCTGGGATCAAACCCAGGTCGATTGCATGCTAGGCAAAGCCTACCAGTTGTACTGTATAGCTGGTCATCAAACTCTTTTTTTTTAAAGGGTAAAAGCATCTCTTTCAGCAACATACTTTGCAGATGTTAGGAATAATTTATAAATTTGAGGACCACATGAGGCAGTGCATGGGGATCCTCCCAACATCTTTCTCATGTGTGAGTAATCCAGGGACAAGGCTGGGAATCAAACCTGGGTCTCCTGCTTGCAAACATACATTCAACCCATTTAGCTATCACTCCAACCCATATGTTAATATTGATTTCCTTGAAAAATATGAGAGGCTACATTGGCCAATTTTGTAATTATTTATGTTTCAAGTCTATTGATTACATAGAATTTCAAGTCTATTGATTACATATCTGTTTCACTAGACCAGTAGTCCTAGTTTTGCTCAGTATTGATTTAAGTATCTTAGAAGTCATGTAGGATTGTTTTCTTTGATTCGAACACTAAATTTCAAACATTTTTCTTTTTATTTTATTTATATTTTGTGTGTGTGTGTGTGTGTGTGTGTGTGTGTGTGCATGCGCACGTGTGTATGTTCGGGCATGCGCCAGGGATTAAACCTAGGGCCTCATACAAGTACCACTAGGCCACATCCCTGGCCCGTTTCACATATTTTAAGAAACCTCATAAAAATTCAGACTGCTTAGGTGGCTGCCTTTATATCCTACTCTTCCCATGATGTGGTGATTAGATGTCCCTGGGGCATGTCCAAGTGACAGCCGTCCTTGTCTCTTAGTTATCACCAAGAAATTGGTTGCTACATTTCTTCCTGCTACAGTTCCCAGGACATGATAGCTACTTACCTCATGCTGAAATGAACTGCTTCTAGAACTAAAGAGGAAAGTGCAGCTACCAGAATCCTGATGGCCTCCCCAGAGAAGAGGGAGGTGGGATAACATTCCTGTCCTCAGGCCTCTGTCCCCACAAATGCCCCCCGTCCATTGTGCCCCTCCTTGGTGGAGGTGAGCTGGAGGTAGGGTGGCTGCTTCCCTGTCAGTCTTCAGCGAAGCCATAAAGACGTGGATGGTGTCAAGTGTATCAGGAGAACCACATGGGGATTCGCCAGTAGTCCTAGTTTTGCTCAGTATTGATGTAAGTGTCTTAGAGGTCAGGGAGGAATTGTTTTCCTTGATTTGAACACTGAATTTCATCAGTATATAGAGCTTAGTGACTGAAATCTGTTGAAAATGCCACAATTGTATTTGGTTGTATTATTCTTTCCAAGTAATTCTGTTTACTCCTGGCACTCTAGTTCCCAGAAGAAACTGCATAGGAAATAAATGAGACTACATATACCTACAGGGAAGATGACTTGGGTCTGGATTTTTGCATCTTTTCCTGCAAATCCTGATTAAGTCTACTGTTTGACAATTGAATTATTTGATTTGTAACTGCTTTTTCAAATCGTGAAAAATACTAGTATGAATAATGTGATCTAGGCTTGGAGCTAGGAATTTTGGATTCTATGCCTTGTTCTGTCTTAGTTTTTGTTTTATTTTCTTTTTAGCTATTGCTTAGGGATAACATGTGCTGACGTGCCTATCCCATAATATTTTGTAAGGATCTGATCATTAAATCTGATCATGAGATACCAGGTAAGCTTATTCAAATGAATAAAGAAAGAAAAAATAAAGCTGGGCTAGAGATTGCATAGTGGGCAGGGTAGGTTGCCTTCCCTGGGGCCAATCTGGCTCGCTCTCCACCTTGGGGTGCGCCTGAGGTGCTGTACCTCCTGATTATAGGGACCTGAGCGGATAATAAGGAGCTCTTTTGGGACAATTATTTCCATGGCTGAGTACATATGCCTGCCTCAAATAAATCTCAGTTCTTTTAAATAAAGATATTGTGAAAGCACGCACATACATACATACTTATATTTTTGTGACTGGGGGTCCCACACTTGGTTGCAGTACTTGCAAACTTAGCTATGTTTCTCACTAGGGGTTACATAATCTGTTGTCTTGAGGATTGAAAATGACAGTGCTGCCATTGGGATCATGCTTGGCAAACAAGGTGGTGTGTTGGGATTAAATTCATGGCCTTACATCTCAAGTATGTGCTATATCAATGGACTATCTCTGGGGCCCTATTTTATACAATATCACATATACAGCTGTGGTTCTGGAGTGTCTCTCTTCCCAGGGGCATGGAGGTGGAGAATGGGAGGAGCAGCCCAAATCCCCTCTCCAAGTCTGGCCAGCATTGCCCCCACCTCCCCTCCTCACTTGTGAGCGAACCCTTGGAGCTATGTTGGACTCGGCCAGGGAATGGTCGAGCCCTTTACTGCCCCTCTAGAGCTCCATGGGTTGCTTCCAGGTGGGGCCGAAGCAGCACAGCTGTGGGTCTGGAGGGGTTGGGTCCGGAGTGTCTCTTCCAGTGCTGACGGAGCTGCCCCATGCTGACTGGACTTGGAGTGGGGATTTGGGCTCCTTCTCCCATTCCTCCACCTCCTTGCCAGCAACCCTGCAAGAGAGATACCCCAGACCCACTGCCCGTCCAACAGTCTTAGATAGTACTGGATGTTAGGATCAGGTTCTTCCCAGGATCTTTCACATTTATACACTCTATACAGTTCTAGGAAGGTTCTAGCTGTGGCCTGTAATCCCAGTGAGCCTAGCAAGAAGCCAGAGGAAACCCCATACCATGAGGTCAGTCATTTTCAAGATCCAGACTTCACAGCTCCTCAGAGCTCCACCCATGAGAAAAGCTGATCTTTCCCCTTTGAATTTCATCAGTAAACGCTTGAGATGAGAGCCTTCTACTGAGAGTATACCACCTACACAGCAGAGCCTGGCAAGCTACCTGTGTTTTATTTGATGTGCCAGAAACCAGTAACAATTATGGAGCTCATTCCCATGACTTGAAGGAATGGTTTGAGGCTCTTCCTGTTTCTGGAGCAAGCAGATGCCCTTGGGCTACACTTGCTTTTGACAGGACTTATGGAGATGTTACTGGTGACCACTCAAGCAAATCGATGAACAATGGGAAGACAAGTGATACAAGTGAGCACATATACAGAATGTTTTGTACATTGGCACTGATTACTATAAAATGTAATTAGATGCTGTTAATGGACATATTAGGATTTATTTGCCATAATACATGTGCTGTGTTGAAATTAATGTAATTATTTTAATAAAGCACAAGGTAATTGTGTTAATTAAAATAACAATTAATATGTCTAATTATTTAGTACAGTATGTATCCTTGAAAGTATTCAAGCAGTTTCTTTTGCCACAAAGTTTCCATATGAAGTTTCTAATTGACCACTTGTAATTTTATTATTGAGAGTCTGTGTAATTTTAAAAATGACAGTATTTGGACCCAGTTTTATAGCCAAATAGTGTATGAAAGGCAAATGCCCTACCTGCCTATTATTACTCCAGTGTCTAGATTTTCAGTGTCTAATTTCGGTTTTTTGAATTTAAGGAAATTAAATGGTACTCCTTTTTTATTCAAGTGTCTGTGCATAGTTTAAAAAGAGCTAACAGTTTCTATGGGCATTTGGTAACTTAATGCACACTATTGCATATTTAAAGTTTTATTAACATATGTAATGGAATTAAGAACTATAGGGTTAGAACACTATGGGAAATATCCTGGGATTGCAAAGGAAAGCAGTCTAAATTTCTGTTTATTATTTATTATTATTTTGCCCAAGGAGCACTGGAAAAGTAGAGCACTAATGCTCTGTTTCCTATGGTCACCACATTTCTTCCTTAACCTCTTCTTTCTTCTGATTCAAGAAGATGTAGGAGAGGGTGTGGGCTGACCCCCAGCTGTACAGACTGGGTTTTCTTCCTGTATTTGGGTATGTGAGATTGGGACCAGGCAGAGCATTTCCTTGTATCATTATCAGCGGTTACTGTGGATGGTGAGCTGGGCTGGGAGCCAGGTATTCTCCCTTTCTCGTTGTCCATTATTACTGAAGGAAGAAACCAGAAGAGCCACGGCTTCAGATTTACATCCTCACCTCTTTTCATTTCCCACTCTACCTGCAGTGAGTCCCACCTAATAGATGAAAAGGAATTGTCACTCTGGGAGCACTTACTAATTAAAAATAGAGAGGGCAAGAGAACATGTTTCCTCCTTGGAGTCAGTCAAATTGCAGTAATCTTTAAAGCTAAATGAGAGCACAGAATGGTTTGTCTGGGAGAGAGGAGTCTCTGTCCCCCTAGGGGTGTTGCCTCTGTAAGACCTTCCATTTCTGCAAGGACAGGAGCAAGCCTGCACCTAACAGTAGAACAATACCCGTCATCCTTGCATCAACCTTGGGTTGCTTTACAGTTTCATGCAAAATGAGATGGAAAAAACTACCTCTCCCCAGCAGTGCAAATGATAGAAAAATAGATGTGCTTTCTTCCTAGCCAAAAAAAAAAAAAAAGAACAAAACAAGATTTATTTCCAAGGCTCCTGCTTCCTTTACTCTTTCTTTACTTCGGCCCTCCCTCAAATGTTAGCCCTGACACGTTATGATGTAGAGTAGATGAGTCCTATTGGGGTGAATGGATGAGAACTTTATCAGTGCGTTTGTTGTGGTTTTAGAGGGCTTCACAGTGAGGGAACCATAAGGGAAGTTAGGGGCTCTCAATATCAAATTGTTCAGATTTTGGAATAGATCATCCAAATATTTAATATTGTTGATGGTGGGGTGGCATTCTGTGCACTATAGAATATATAATAGACTCCTGGCCATATCCCACTCATGCTTGTTCCATTGGGAGAATTAATAATATCTCCAGTTATTCAAATGTTTCCAGGGGGCAAAATGCCCGTTTCACTGTTTGGAAACCTCAAGTACTAGAAAATTTGATAATATTTACATACTGCCTTAAGAAATCCATAAATTTTAGATATAATTACTCCTGTTTATACTAAGGAAAATTTTATGTGTATATGCAAAGATTTGTTTATCTGAACAAATAACTTATTTTGTATTATTTACAATAGTATAGAATTCTAAACCCAAATATTCAACCAGAGGGTTGAATAAATTATGGTACTTCAGAAAATGGAATATTTAACCAGGAGAAATTGCTCACAAAATTTAAGCAAGCATATTGTCTGCCTGTCTGTCTGTCTGACTGTCTGTCTGTCTGTCTGTCTGTCTGTCTATCTATCTATCTATTTTTGAGGTCACACCTGGCGATGCTCACGGGTTACTCCTGGCTCTGCACTCAGGAATTACCTCCTCGTGGTGCTGAAGGGACCATATGGGATGCTGGGGATTGAACCCAGGTTGACCGCATGCTAGACAAATGCCATAACCGCTGTGCTATTGCTCTTGCCCAAGCATATCATTTTTTTATTTATATTTTTACAATTCTTTTTCTTAAAAATTTAATATTTATTTCCTACCTACATAAACATGTTAAAGGTATGAAAAAATATAAACAAGCCATTGTTTTGTATATTGAGTATAATGTATTTCAGATATTCTTAGCATGACACACATGACATGCAGGCTTACATTTTCAATACCTGAAAGATCAACTTAAATATATAAGTTACTTTAAGAATTTTACACAACTTTAAAGGGAAGACCGAATGGTCTATTGTAAGATAAGACAAACCCCAAAAGCACAACAAATTTGAACAGAAAGATGGCACAAAATCCCATGACAATAATTTCTCTCAATGTCAACAATCTAAATGCAACCATTAAGAGCCACAGAGTGGCAAAATGGACTAAAAATCTGAATCCAACATTCTGCTGCCAACAAGAAATGCATCTGAATAATTAGAGCAAACACAGACTCAAAGTCAAAGGCTGGAACACAATTCTCCATGCAAACAACTCCACCAAAAAGGGGGTTTGGTCATAGACAACATAGACTTCAGGGTGAAAAAGATTAGAAAGAACAGTGAAGGTCATTTCTTAATAATCGAGGGATATGTATATAAGGAAGAAATAGCACTCCTAAACATATACAGACCCAATCAAGGACATTAAGGGCATACAGATAGGAAAGGAAAAAGTCAAGCTACCACTATTTGCATATGACGATATTATACCCAGAGAACCCTAAACTCTCTATCAAAAACTCCTAAAGACAATAGATTCCTATAGTAAAGTGGCAGGGCACAAAATCAATACCCAAAGGTCAATGACTTTCCCATATGCAAATAATGAAAGAGAAGAAAGAGATATTAAAGACATGGTCCCATTCACAGTTGCGCCACAGAAATCAAATACCTAAGAATCAGTTTGACTAAGAATGTTAAGCACCTGTACAAAGAAAACTTCAAAACGTTGCTTCAATAACTAAAAGAGGACCTGTGTGAATGGAGACACATTCCCTGCTCATGGATTGGTAGAACTAATATTATCAGAATGGCAATACTCCCTAGAGTTTTATATAGATTCAATGCAGTCCCTATAAGGACACCCATGACATTCTTCAAAGAAATTGACCAAACACTTCTGAAATTTGTATGGAATAGTAAGCCCCTACGAATAGATAGTGCAATCCTTGGGAAAAGAGAAGATAGGAGCTATCACTTTCCCCCAACTTCAAACTCTTCTACAAAGCAGTTGTAATTAAAATGGCATGGTATTAGTATAGAGACTGACCTGTAGACCTATAGAATAGAACTGAATATCCTGACACACATTCTCCAATATATGATCTTTTAGTCTTTTATAAGGAGCAAAAAACATTAAGTGGAGCAAAGAAAGCCTCTTCAACAAATGATGCTGGGAAAACTTATCAGCTACATGTAAAAAATGAATTTAGACCTTCTAACATCATGCACAAAAGTCAGATGAAAATGAATTAAGGGTCTCAGCATCAGACATGAATCTATAAGGTACATAGAAGAAAACATAGATAAAACACTTTTATGACATCAAATCTAAAAGCATCTTCAAAGAAGAAGCACCACTGACAAAGCAAATGGAAGCAAAGATAAACAAATAGGATTATATAAAACTGAAAAGCTTCTGCACCTTAATAGAAATGGTGACCAAGATACAGAGACAGCCCACAGACTGGGAAAGAATATTCATTCAATACCATATGATAAGGGGTTAATATCCAGGATATATCAGGCACTGGTAGAACTTTACAAGAAGAAAACAGCCAACCGAAGGGGAGGGAATTGAGGACATTGGTGGTGGGAAATGGTCACTGGTGGAGGGTGGGTGCTGGAACACTATGTGACCGAAACCTCTAAACATGAGCAACATTGTAATTATATATCTCACGGTGATATAATAAAATATTTAATAAAAAAATGGGGAGAAGAAATGAACAGAAATTTCTAATAAGAAAAAAAGTTCGAATGGCCAAAAGACATATGAAAAAATGTCCTTCATCACTAATCATCAAGGAGATGCAAATTAAAGCAGCAATCAGGTATTTTACACCACAAAGACTGGCGCACATCCAAAAGAGCAAGAACAAACAGTGCTGGTGTGGATGCAGGGAGAAAGGGACTCTCATTCACTGTTGGTGCCTGTTCCGACTGGTCCAGCCCTTTTGGAAAAACAATGTAGACATTCCTCCAAAAAACTATATGTTGAGCTCACATTTGACCCAGCAATACCATTCCTGGGCATATACCCTGGAGACCCAAAAACACACAGTAGAAACACTATCTGCATTTCGATGTTCATCACAGTACTACTTAAAATAACTAGGACCTGGAAACAACCTCAATGCCTTGTAACAGAAGACTGGCTAAAGAAACTGTGGTACATCTACCCAATGGAATATATGCAGCTGTCAGAAAAGACGGAGTCACAAAATTTACATGCAAATGGCTAGACATGGGAATTATCATGCTGAGTGAAATTAGTCTGAAGGTAAAGGACAGATATAGAATGATTGCATTCATTAGTGAGATATAAATATATACTAGTGCTCTACTAATTATGGGAAATGTTAGCATCACACTAGAACTGAACATTGAATGTACTCAAAGGGATTTACCTGATAATCCCTAAATATCTGAAGGACAAACCACAATGTGTGTGTGTGTGTGTGAGAGAGAGAGAGAGAGAGAGAGAGAGAGAGAGAGGAAAAGGAATAGTGCTCGCTATAGAAGCAGGCTGGGGGAGGGAGTTTGGGGACATTGGTGATAGGAATAGTGCACTTGGGGAGAGACGGGTGCTGGAAAAAATGTAGGATTGAAACCCAAGCATGAATGGCTTTTTAATTGTATATTGCATGGTGTCATAATAAAAAACTAAATTAATTAATTAATAATATAAAATTTAAATTATCTATTGTTTAATGTTAAGAAATCTTAAGGACAGAAGATATTATACAGGGAGATAAGATATCCCCTCTCATGTGTCCAGCCCTGATTTGATGCACAGCATAATAGATTATCCTCCAAGCACTGCTAGGCATAGCATTTTTATTTTTCCATTTAAAAAATGTTTATGATTTATTTTTATTGAACAACCATGTGCTAGACCATAACAAAGCTGTTCATGATTGTGTTTCAGTCATAAATTGTTCCAAAGCCCATCACTCCACCAATGCATATTTCCCAACAGTAATGTGCCCTGCTTCCCTCCCACCCCACCCCACAACATGCCTCTACGTCAGGCACTTTTCTTCTCTCTTCTCTCCTTTTGTGCATTGTGGTTTTCAATACAGACACTGAAGCGTAATCAAGTATATCTCTGTACTTACTTTCAATACTCAGTTCTAGTCTAGCATTACTATTTCCAACTATTATTGTCAAACTAGTCCCTTTTCTGTCTTACCAACCCTTCAGCCCCAACACACATGTGGTAGATTCCAACCATTGACACGTCCTCTTGACCCCTGTTTTCCCTGGCCTTAGATATTACTATATTTTTATATCTCACAAACAAATCTAGTCATTTTATGTCTGTCCCTCTCCTGACTCATTTCATTCAATATGAAATGCTCCGTGACCATTCATTTATAGGCAAATTTTATGACTTCATTTTTCGTAACAGCTGCATAGTATTCCATTGCGTAGATGTACCATAGATCTTCATCCAGTCATCTGTTCTTGGGCACTCAGGTTGTTTCCAAATTCTGGATATTGTGAATAGTGCTGCAATGAACATAGAGATGGGCTGGGGGAGGGGGAGGGACTCTGGGAACATTGGTCTTGGGAAGGATGCACTGGTGAAGGCATGGGTGCTGGAACACTGCATGACTGAAACCCAATCATAAACAGCTTTGCAATTGTATGTCTCATGATATAATACATTTTTTTAAAAAAGAATTGAAGATGGTGTTTCTGCCTAGTGATGTTGGGCCCCAGGGTATATTCTCAGAAGTGGTGTTGCTGGGTCAAATGGAGCTCAACTTCTAGTTTTTGGAGGAATGTTTATATTATTTTACAAAAGGCTGGACCAGTTGAAATTCTCACTGGCAATAAGAGTTCCTTTCTCTTCCCATCGGTTCCAACACTGGTTATTCTTGTTCTTTGGGTTGTGTTCCAGTCTATGTGGTATGAGATATCTCATTGTTTTAATTTGCATCTGCCTGATGACAAGTGATGAAGAACATGAGTTCATATGCCTTTTGGATATTTGAATTTCTTCCTTGAGGAAGTTTCTTTTCATCTCTTCTCCACATTTTTGATGGGATTGGAATTTTTTCTTGTGAAGTTCTACTGTTGTTTTATATATCTTGGATATTAACCACTTATCAGATGGGTATTGGGTAAATATCCTTTCCCAATCTTTTGTTTCTTGGTCACTTTTTCTTTTTTTTCCTAAATTTTTATTACGCCACCATGAGATATACAATTACAAGGATGATCATAACTGAGTCTCTGTCATACAGTGTTCCAGCACCCATCCCTCCACCAGTGCCCCATTCCCACCACCAATGTGCAAACACTCCCTCCCGCCCAACCCCAGTCTGCCCCTATAGCAGGCACCTTTTCTTTCTCTTTCTGTCTCTGTCTCTGTTTTCTCTCTCTCTCTCTCTCTCTCTCTCTCTCTCTCTCTCTCCTCTTATACTTTGTGCTTGCCCTACATATATTAACAGTTTATGATGTCTCTATGTTTATATTAAATAGTGAGTTCTAGTGGGTCACTGTTTCTTTTGAGGTGCAAAGCTTCTTAGTTCTGAGTTTATTTATTTATCTTTTCTTCCACTTGCTTGGGCCATGATGTCCTTCATTTCCCTTTCCACCCCACAGGGTCTGTGAGAGCGGACTTGCTGAGTTTCTTTTTTGTTTTTTTCTTTTCATTACATCACCATGAGATATACAATTACAAAGCTGTTCATAATTGGGTCTCAGTCATACAGTGTTCTAGCACCTGTCCCTCCACCAGTGTCCCATTCACAACACTAATGTCCCCACATTCCCTCCCACCTACTCCCAGCCTGCTTCTATAGCAGGCACTTTTTTCTTTCCTCTCTTTCTCTCTGTATGTTTCTGTCTCTGTCTCTCTCTTCTCTTACACATTGTGGCTTGCCCTACAGACATTTAGGGTTTATCATGTAAGTCTCGTTGTGTATAACCAAGCATAGCATTTTTAAAAAACAATCCTGGACCTTCTGCTGGCTTCTCCATATCCCAGGTGAGGTTTACCTCCAGCTGAGACCACAAGGCCTCTCTGGGAATGAAAGGCAGAGTCTCTCCCTATTGGGTGCATCCCAGTAGCCTCCATACCCAACCTGCTCCATATTAAGGGCCCACACCACATCTCGTAATTTGTTGAATGATATGTCTCCTCAATTACTTGCTACTCACAGTTATTCTTCCTATCATTCTGAGGATGGGCAGAGAAGACAGAGAGCAAATTTTAGCTAATCCTATAGCATCTTTCAGGGTTGGTAACTATAAAGACTTACCCCCAGAAAAGCAAGAACATTAGGAATCCAATGGGGTAAAACACATAAAAGCCCACTAAGCAAGGTGAATGAAAGCAAGTATATCACAAAAAGGCATAAGCAACATCAGTAAACCCTCAACATTGTCTTTAGTGATACGATGATGATGTTCAATTAGCTTAAAGAAACAATAGTGCAGGCAGTCAGAAAAGCACAAGAAGGCATGAGAGTAAAAATAAAGTTAAAGCAGAAATGATAGAAATGAAAAGCGTGGTGAGGGCTGATGCGGTAGTCCAGCAGGTAGGGTGTTTGCCTTGCATGTGCTGGACCCAGGCTTGATCCCGGCATCCCATATTATTCCCTAAGCACCGCCAGGAGAAATTCTGAGTGCAGAGCCAGGAGTAACCCCTGAATATTTTCGGGTGTGACTCAAAAAGCGAAAAAAAGAGAAAAAATGTGAAATTAAAAAAAGTCAACAGAAGCTCTGACCAGAAGAATAACAGAAATTGAGCAAGCAAACAAAGAGCTCCGAAATGAGGAAGAAGGAAACCACTAGGAAACAGCAGAAGGAAATAGTCTAAAAAAGAAATCAGAAACATGTCAGAGAACTATGGGATGTGTTCAAGAGGAACAAGAGAGGAAGCCTCTGAATCCCTGAAGAACAGGGTGGAAGATGTGATGAAGAAACAGTAGAAAGAAATAATCAGTAAGAACTTCCCAGAGTTGAGAATTACAGGCACTAAGATTCAATAGTCCTGACGGGTCCCAGTGATACTAGTAGATCTGATTAGGAAAACTCCAAGGCACATTACACTTAAAATGACAATATTCAAAGACAGAGACAGAATACTGAAGCAGCAAGATTTAAAAAAAGGAACTTACATATAAAGGAAAGCCCATGTATAGTCGATCTATCAAATGAGACTTTGTAGCCAGAAGAGAATAGAAGGATATAATACAAAAAGTCAACAAAGGGGCCGGAGTGATAGAACAGTGGGTAGAGCATTTGCCTTACCCATGGTTGACCCAGGTTTGATCCTCAGCATCCCATATGGTCCCCTGAGCACAGCCAGGAATAATTCCTGAGAGCAGAGCCAGGAGTAACCCAAAAAGCAAACAAAAAATGAACAACTCACCAGGAATACTCTATCCAGCTAGATTAGCATGCAGATTTGAAGGAACAACATAAAGCTTCATGGAAAGGTAACAACTTAGGAAATTCCTAGCCTTAAAACTAGTTTTTCAAAAAAGCATTGAAGAAACTCCTTTAAAGGTTAGGGGAGGTCTAGAGCAATAGTACAGTGGGTAGGGTGCTTGCACTGTATGTGACCAATTTGGGTTCAATCACTGCATCCCATATGGTTCCCCAAGCACCATTAGGAGTAATTCCTGGGTGCAGAGCCAGGAATAATCCTTGAACATCACCAGGTGTGGCCCCCAAACAGAAAACAATAAAAAGACAGGAGAAACTTCCTATCACATGGCGTTGAGTATGGCGCCCTGTAATAGTGCACATGGTTGTCCTCTACTAGATTAAGGGAAATTAGAAACATGTAGATAGCAGTTAATCATCACAAATGTATTTTTATTGACTTATTTTTCTGTCACTGTATCACTGTCTTCCCGTTCATCGTCTATCTGCTTGAGCGGGCACCAGTAACATCTCCATATGACCTGTCTCATGCAAGTAGAGCCCAAGGGCACCTGCTTGCTCCAGGAACATAAAGAGCCTCAAACCATTCCATCAGGTCATGGGAATGAGGTCTATAATTGTTACTGGTATCTGGCATATTAAATACAACACGGGTAGCTTGCCAGGCTCTGCCATGCGGGTAGCATACTCTTGTAGTCATCTCAAAATCCAGTACTTATTGATGAACCGCCCGGCCGCTTGCGGCCAGGCTAGCAGGACTGTGCTAGGCTGGTCTGCTGGGTGGAGTTCTGACGAGGGGGAAGTCGGATGTGGAAAATGGAGGTCCTCATGGAGTGGGGTGGCTGGGGGCCAGGGCTAGAACCTGCCATCCCTCCCGGGCACCTCATGAGCGGCTGGGCACAGCGAGAGCCAGTAGCAGCTCTGCCCCCATGTCTGTTTCTGGATCAGCATACCTGGGCCGGATTAAAAAAGACTGCAGCAGGGGTGGATCTCGATGAGCTGAGCTGTGATAGGCTGGTCTGCTGGGTGGAGTTCTGACGAGGGGAGTTCAGACAGACATGGGGCAGAGCTGCTACTGGCTCTCACTGTGCCCAGCCGCTCATGAGGTGCCCGGGAGGGATGGCAGGTTCTAGCCCTGGCCCGCCACCCCAGCAGAGCCTCACAAGCCAGATGCCCCCCCCACTCCATGAGGACCTCCATTTTCCACACCCAGACTTCCCCCTCGTCAGACTTATTTTTCTAATAATTCTATTTGTCATTCTTTTAAGTTTTATTGGATCAAGTAATATAAAATAAATATGTTATATGCCTGACAGGGGGCAGACTGGGGTGTGGGAGGGAACCTGGAGTATGGGTGAAGGGAAGGGGACATTGGTGGTGGGATTGGCATGGGAACACTGTATGCCTGAAACAATTCTTTTTTTTAAAATTTTTTTTTCTTTTACCACCATGAGAACAACATTACAAAGATGTTCATAATTGGGTCTCAGTCATATATTGGTCCAGCACCCATCCCTTCACCAGTGTCCCATTCCCACCACCAATGTCCCCACATTCCCCCTCTCCCAGCTCCAGAGCAGGCATTTCTTCCTTTGCTCCCTTTCTCTCTGTCTCTCTCCGTCTCTCCTTCATCTTCCCCAAATCCTTATTATACCATGTGATATATATATAGAATTGCAAGGATGTTCATAATTGGGTCTCTACAATACAGTGTTCCAGAATCCATTCCTCCACCACTGCCAATTCCCACCACCCAATTCCCAAACACACCCACCGAAACCCTGCCTGCCCCCATTGCAGGCGCATTTTACTTATCTATCTCTTTGTCTATGTCCCTGTATTTCCCAATCTCTCTTCTATTACACTTTATGGCTTGTCCTATGGATACTAATAATGTATGATGTATCTATCTGATTATTTAATAGTGAGTTCTAGTGTGACATCATAATTCCTCATTCCCCATAACCTCTCTAGTTTGATGCAAATAGAATGATCGTTGAAGTGTACAAGTGAGAAAGATCCTGAAAGGACCTGGTGCTAAAATACATTGAGTCAAAGATGAAACCGCAGCAGCAGAGCCGCCATGCCCTGTGCAGTCTTGGATCTGGAGTCTCACGGCGGTTGGCTGTGGTGGCGGAACTCAGGGCCACACCCACTGGGCCCGAGTGAAGCAATTCTATAATGAACAAATTTTGTAAACTATGGTAGCTTCAATAAACATTCCTTCAAAAATAAAAAATTAAAAAAAGAGACTTTGGGGCTGGAGTAAAAATACAGTGGGTAGGGCATTTTCCTTGCACATGTCTGACTTGGTTCGATCCTGGTATCCCATATGGTTCAATAAGCACTGCCAGGAGTAATTCCTAAATGAAGAGCCAGGAGTAACATCTCTAAGCATCGCTGGGTGTGACCCCAAAAAAGCAAAAAGAAAAAAAATAGAAGTGACTTCTAGGGACACCGGTGGAGGGAAGTGTGATCTGGTGATGGGTCCGGTATTGGTAATGTTGATATAAAAATATGATTAAAGCATTGTAAATCCAAGCACTTCAATAACAATAGGTTTAAGAAGCAATGAAAGGGGAAGAAGCTATAGTACAGTGGGTGCATTTGCCTTGTATGTGGCTGGCGTGGGTTCCATATCCGGCATCCCATATGGTCCCCGAGTACCTCCAGCAGTAATTCCTGAATGTAGAGCCAGGAGTAACCCCTGAGCATCACTGGGTGTGACACAGAATGCCAAAAAAAGGTAAATTAAAATCAATCGTATACCAGGTTTCATGGCAATATTATCAAAAGCATGAGAGGTGAGATTGAGCTCAGAGCCATGCAGACTGTATTTGATTCTCAGTTCTGTCATCAAAGAGTTGTGTTATATTTCACTCCTCCAGTTGTTAGTTTCTGTAACCCTTAAATAGGGATAATGATAACCATCTTAAACTGTTGTTGTCAGGATTTAGTAAAATTCTGTATAAAATGACATATTCAATGCTCAGTTCTAGTCTGGCTTACTGTTTCCAACAATTTGTAGAAAACTGGTATATATTTATATCCCACAAATGAATGCAGTCATTCTATCTGTCCTTTTCCTTCTGATGGATTTCACTCAGCATGATAGTCTCCATGTCTATCCATTTGTAGGTAAATTTCATGACTTTATTTACATGATAATCCATAAAAGTATGTAGGGCAAGCCACAATGTGTAAGAGAAGAGAGAGAGAGAGAGAGAGAGAGACAGAGAGACAGAGAGACAGAGAGACAGAGACAGAGAGAGACAGACAGAGAGACAGAGAGAGAAGAAAAGTGCTTGCTGTAGAGACAGGCTGGGGAGGAGGTAGGGAATCTGGGACACTGGTGGTGGGAAATGTGCACTGGTGGTGGGAGGGATGGTTGTTGGAACACTGTATGACTGAAACCCAATCATGCATATCTTTGTAATTGTATAGCTCACGGTGGCATAATAAAATAAACATTTAAACAAATTTAAAAAATTACATCACAATGTATTTAGTTTTATGTGTTTTTTTAACTTAAACCTGGCGATGCTCAGGGATTTTTTTTTTTTTGGCTCTGCACTTAGGAATCTCTCCTGGCAGTGCTCAGAGGACCATATGAGATGCCGGGGATTGAACCCTGGTCAATCTCATGCGAGGCAAATGCCCTACCCACTGTGCTATCATTCTAGTCCCTGCAAGGTATTTGTTACATTGTGAAGTTTCAGTAAAAAGTAATTGAAATAGCGTATTGGGAAAGGCTGGCACACAATTAAAAGAGGTGCTCTCAGATGAAGTACATTAGGGCATTCTTTTCTCTTTTGAATTTTTTTTTAAATTTATTTTCTAAAAGTTCTGTGTATGCTGATTCACAGTTTAGGTAACACATTTGCCTCTTAAAATTTCTGGTTAAATGGTGATCAACACTGAAGTCTTCTGAAACTCCCTCAGGTTAGCCATTTCTCTAGTCAAACTTTCCTTCCTTCTTGGTTCTCCACACCTAACCTGAGACTTTAACATCCTGTCGGCGCAGGGACATTTTGTGGATCAGTGATGTAAGTAGCACCCATTTTCTCATTTCTGGATTCTAGAACCAAAAGTTCAGCTATACCAAACTGTAGGGGGACAGATAAATGGATCTTGGTCCCAAGTGCCACATTTTCTCATTTCCGGATTCTAGAACCAAAAGTTCAGCTATACCAAACTGTAGGGGGGACAGATAAATGGATCTTGGTCCCAAGTGCCACATTTTTCCATCTGACACAAAGTCCAGAACCTTTCCATGGTCATGTATCTTTTTTAATAGGTCCTCTTTGTTTTTGGAGGTCTGAGCTCATAAGCATAATCAACTACCCACAAGATCCGAGAAGGAAAATCATTTGGGCTTTGGTTAAAGCGAAGTCATAGGAAAGATTTTTATTTTTTGATTTCTCTTTATTGAGAATGGGTTTTGGATCTCAAGGCAGGACATTTGCTAAGGAGATTCTTGCCTCACTGCTCAAAAAATATGAAGAGGGCAAGGAATAGGATAAACCTGCTGGACGTCATCTCTGGAATTCAGTGAAAAGCATAATGCTGTTCTCCACAGGTGACGGGAGGTTGGTCCCTTCAGCCCCCAGGCCAGACCTTCTCATGCTCCATCCTGCCACTGCCCCATCCAGGACAGATGTAACCTTTAAGTGAAAATACACTCTGAGCTCAGAGAGTTGGGGTGGGCAAGAGTCCCTCCCCTCCCCCCCCCACTCCTGCAAACCATCTCCCTGAGCTGTGAACCTGTCATGGTTCTGTCGTCCTGGGTTGGGAGCACTGGTCTAGCCTCATTGAGTTGTGGAGAGATCCCTCAACCCCCCATGCCTGTGACCTCAGCGGGATGGAGGGCAGCAGTGAATGCCCTTCTTCTGCTCCTCGCCTCTCACCTTATCCTCCTAACCCTGTCGAGGTCCTAGGTGGAAAGGGCAGTGACCGTGAGTCATCCTTCAGGAAGTGGGACGATGTGTGAGTTCCCTGGGACTTTCTCCTTTACACCTAACACATAAAACAAAAATTCAATTTAAACTTCAAGTGGTGGTGAAATCACCTCAAAAACTTTGTTAATTTTCTTAAGGTATACCCCTAAAGCCATTGAGGGGAGGTGCATATGTTAGAATTTTAACTGCACGCATAGAGAAGAAATAGCAAAAAGGGTTAAGGCAATTGTATTGCATGTGGTATACATATATACGTGTGTGTGTGTATATATATATATATATATATAATTTTAGATAATACTGATTTTAGGATAAGGTCCTTCCCAGGATCTTTCACATATATACACTGTATACAGTTCTAGACAGGTTCTAACTGATGCCCGTCATCCCAGTGAGCCTAGCAGGAAGCCAGAGCAACCCACACATCATGCGGTCAGTCATTCTCAACATTCAGACTCCATAGTTCCTCAGAGCTCCATCCAAGTGAAAACCTGATCTTTCCCCTATAAGTTTCATCAGTAAATGCTCGAGATGAGAGCTTTCTACTGATAGCATACCACCTACACGGCAGAGCCTGGCAAGCTACCCGTGTTTTATTTGTTATGCCAAAAACTAGTAACAATTATGGACCTCAATTCCTGACCTGAAGAATGGTTTGAGGCTGTTCCTGTTCCTGGAGCAAGCAAATGCCCGTGAGCTACACTTGCTTGCGACAGTACGTATGGAGATGTTACTGGTGCCCGCTCGAGCAAATCGATGAACAACAGAAAGACAGTGATACAGATAGTGATCATTGTTGTGATAATATTTGATTGTGCTTCCTGCTGCGGGTGGCAGACTTTAGCTTTGGTGGCTGCACATATTTTCGGTACTTACTTCATTATGGTTGGACTCAGCCAGGGGCTGGCCGAGCCCTTACCGGGAGGTCAGCTCCATGGGTTGCTTCCACATGGGGCTGGCTGAGCAGCAGCTGTGGGTCTGAAGTGGATGTGTCTGGATCTCTTCCAGGGCTGCAAATTAGCTGAGTCCAACATTGCTCCAAGGGTTTGCTCTCATGGGCGGCGGAGAGACCATGCTGGTCTGACTCGGAGTGGAGTTTTGGGCCCTGCCCTTTCCTCCACCTCCATGCCAGTTGCCCGGAAGAAAGAGACCCACACATGCCAGGCCCACAGCTCCCTTGGTGCGCGGCCACAGCGGCCATGCGATATTCTTAGATAATGCTGATTTTTGGGATAAGGTCCTACCCAGGAACTTTCACATTTATACATTGTATACAGTTCTAGACAGGTTCTAACAGATAACAGTAAGCCTAGCAAGAAGCCAGAGCAAACCACACATTATGCAGTGAGTCATTTTCAACATGCAGACTCCATAGCTCCATCCAAGAGAAAACCTGATCTTTCCCTTTAAGTTTCATCAGTAAATGCTCAAGATGAGAGCCTTCTACTGAGACTATACCACCTACACGGCAAAGCCTGGCAAGCTACCCATGTTTTATTTACTTGTTATGCCAAAAACTAGTAACAATTATGGAACTCAGTTCCATGACCTGAAGAATGGTTTTCGGGCTCCTCCTGTCCCTGGAGCAAGCAGATGCCCTTCGGTTACACTTGTTTGTGACAGGACTAATGGAGATGTTACTGGTGCCCACTCGAGCAAATCGATGAATAAAGGGAAGACCGTGACAGTGACTTCATTATGGTATTTGTGCACATTCAGGTTGTAGTACTCCCTAGACTGGGCATTGCTGTGGTCCTTACACCCATGCTTGCTATGGGTCCAACACCTTTAGTTGTGCTGTTCACGAACTTGGCTGAGGTAGGCCAGTGATTGTTGTGCTAAACAGTTGAGCTGCCAGAAACTGTGGGGGCACGCAGGCTTCACTAAGGATGTAGCTTACAGCCTCATGCTTGCGAGGCAAGTGCGTTAGGTCACTAAGTCATCTCCTGGGTCCTTAGCAAATGTGCTTATCCTACCTTCATCAGAATTCTTTGAACTGCTGCTCCTTTCAGCTTCTCTGGTTCCTATGTGACTTCTCTCTCCATCTCTTTGTCTTATGTTTCAGTGCTCTATTTTGGTCATCCCACCAGTGTCCTTTTGTGGAATTGTTCCCCCCAGTCTCTCCCAACATCCTCCTCTTTCCCTTCTCTCCTAGACCTTCCCACCTCCTCTGCTTCACCTTTCTTTTTTTTTCTTTTTTGCTTTTGGGGGATCACACCCAGCAATGCTCAGGGGTTCCTCCTGACTATGCACTTGAGAATTACTCCTGCAGTGCTCGGGGGACCATAGGGATGACAGGGATCGAACCCGGGTTGACTGTGAGCAAGGCAAACGCCCTACCCACTGTGCAATCACTCCGACCCTGCTTCACCTTTCTTCCCTCTTACACTCTTTCCACAGTCCTCTTTTTACCCTAACAGTATTGACCTTAAGATAAAACAAATACAATGATAGAATAAGTGTGTGTTCCAATTTAAAATTTATAAGTCAGCATTAAAAACCTCAGGCAACTTAATTTCTTCTTTCCTTCCCTTCCTATGAATGTATCTTTCTTCCTATGAATGTATCTATCTGATTATTTAAAATCAGATTCATGAAATACCTGTTTTTCTAATTAAAAAACACAGATTTTAATTATATTTCCAGATGTTGCCTCCTTTTGCCCTTGGTTGTAATTTATTTCCCTTGGGTCAAGGCCTTTTTCTATAGACGTTGCAATTCAAAGACATTCTGAGCATAAGGGAAATTGCTATTTAAATACACATTATACAGCATCCTGGCTTTTTACAGAAATGAGAACAATGATAAATATAATTTCTTTTGGGATAGCCCTTAGCCTCTTATCCACCAAGAATTCTTAGCAACAGGAGCACAGAAATTACCAAGCCAGCAATTCTCAGGCTGATTCTAGTCTTGTCTTTATTAACCTAACATTCTGGGCAAATGTCCTTGGCAGGGTTGGGGTTTTTGCCTTTTGTACACAGGAAACAGTATTTTTCCATCCTCCTGAATCCACCAGGAAGCATGTGGGATTTAATCACCTTGGTTATTATATTCTTTCTCTCCCAATGTATGAGTGCTCTAAAACTTGCTTAGTCATTTGTAAATTTCAGCCACAGGCCTTGCCACTGCCGCTCCTTGATAATCCATCAAGAGCAAAGACAGCGGAACTTCATAAGCCAATAGACTCTTTCCTATCACTGACATTTTCTCTCAACTGAAAACCACATGGAACTTTAACATCTGCATCTTTCTTCATTATTTCTTGAGAATGCAGTGCCTGGGCCTGTGTGTGGGAGCACATCCTTTTCTTCTCTTTTATCACTCCAGCTTTATGAAAGCTAATTTTTTCTTCCTTGACAAAGGAATTCATTCATTATGAATGCACTTCTAATTCTCAAAATCTTTTTAAACACAAAAAGCTCAATAATAGGCTAGCTTTTCAACATTTGGAATAGGAAACTTGAATAAATAAGCATTAGACTACTTAGGTTTCTTACTTTTCCCTCATGGCTGTCATTTTTAATAATCCAGCATTTATGACAGAACTGGATAGTAAAATATGGATAATAATTATTATTAGAGTAGACATAATAGTTTGTCCACTTTTTTGTGTTCTTTTTGCAGACATGCCATCTTTAAGTTACTTAATCAATCTTTGAAACTAGAAGCAATGTTTCTTTTGTATGATCTATCTATCTATCATCTATCTGTGTATCTATGTATCTATGTATCTATCTATGTATCTATGTATATGTATGCATGTATGTATGTATGTATGTATCTAGATCACTTGATCACTTGATATCCCGTTATTCATTGATTTGCTCGAGCGGGTGCCAGTAGCATTTCCATTTGACCCTATCACGTGTCAGTGTAGCCGAATGGCATCTGCTTGCTTCAGGAATACAAAGAGCCTCAAACCGTTTGTTCAGGGTCTTGACGAAGAAGTCTGACCATCTTGTATGTGGGCGGCCACGTGATCTTTTTGACATCCCGTGGGATCCAGTAGGTCATGACTCTAGTCCAGCGGTCGTGTCCAAATCGCATTGCATGTCCAGCCCATCTGATTTTCGATGCCTTGGCAAATGAGACAACGTCCCTGACTCTGGAACAGCAACGGAGGTCGGAACTTCAGATTCCTTCTCTCACTTGAGTGAAGCATTATATTCCAAGCATAGCTCTTTCGATTTCTCTCTGGGAGACCCGAATAGCATTCTCATCCTGCTTTCATAGGGCCCAGGTCTCTGAGGAGTATGTTAATGCAGGAAGAATGGTGGAGTCAAAGATCTGTCTGCCTGTCTCTGTCTGTCTGTCTGTCTCTGTCTGTCTCTGTCTGTCTGTCTCTGTCTTTCTGACTGTCTATGTATCTATGTATCTGTGTATCTATCTATGTATCTTTATCTGTCTGTCTATCTATCTATCTATCTATCTATCTATCTATCTATCTATCTATCTATCTATCTATCTATCTATCTATCTATCTATCTATCTATCTATCTATCTATCTATCTATCATCTATCTATCTATCTATCTATCTATCTATCTATCTATCTATCTATCTATCTATCTATCTATCTATCTATCTATCTATCTATCTATCTATCTATCTATCTATCTATCTATCTATGCAGTGTTAGGTATTGAGCCCAAATCTCATGCATGAAGGGCATACAGCTTACTATTAAACCACATCCCTGATCCTAGACGTCATGTTCTTATATTTGACTGTTAATTTGAACTTGGTAGTTATTTTGTAATGTTATCTTTATTGTAATCAGGTGAAAAAAGACTCTTCTGTGCCACAGGGACGTTAACACCAGTGTCAGGGCTCTGTGTGTCTCCGTCACTGTCTCCCCACACCTGGCCTTTGAGCAGACCCATTATAGAATATCTCTCTTTCCTGCTCTGACCCAACTGAGATGGAAATAAGACAGAAAAGGATGTTGGACAATAACAGTAGCACACTCACCACTTACTGGAGTATGGGTTTGTATGTATAGTTCCCTTCCGAGTTAATTAACTTGCCCCCCATACACACAATGCTGCTTGCCTGTAGTCCACTATACCTGAGAGACCTTTCCCACTGGAACTGAGAGTGGGTGGACAGCAGAAAGCATGATACTTTGTGGGGCTCTGAGTCCTGCATAGTAGGAAAATGAAGGGTACTGGGCACTTTCTCCACTGGTAATGTGGGTAAAAATGTTTGAGAGGTGAAGGAAAATCTCTCTCATGCAGAGAAAGGGTAGAACCATTCTTCCACTCACACATGCCATGCCATATCTCAGACAGGATTGTTCCATCCGAACTATTGATAGAACTCATTCTGCACCATCCTCTCTCTAATGCTGTCCTTCCTTTGCCTTATCCTGACTTACCCAAGTCAGAAACTGTATACTCTGTATACTGTATATTGACACTGTATATTATTTCTTATGTCTATTCACCAATCATATTAAAACCACAAGAAAGTTCTTTTCATTGATTATTTAGAACAGATATTATAGTTGTCCACTTTTACCCATTTCCATTGCTATAACTCCAGTATAAGTCACATTATCCTTTACTTAGATTCTTAAATCTGAAAACTTTTTTAGTTTTGCTTATTCCACACTTGGAGGGATATATGGCTGAGGGTCAAATCCAGGGTGTTTCACATGTAGAGCACTTACCACCGAGATGAAGACATTTTAGTTTGTCTGTGTTTTGATTTAGACTTGATCACTTCACTTGATCACTTGAATCCCGTTATTCATCGATTTGCTCGAGCGGGCGCCAGTAACATTTCCATTGGACCCTATCATGTGCCAATGTAGCCCAATGGCATCTGGTTGCTTCAGGAATATGAAGAGCCTCAAACCCTTCCTTCAGGGTCTGTGACAAGGAAGTCTGACCATCTTGTAGGTGGGCGGCCACGTGATCTTTTGACATCCCGTGGGATCCAGTCGGTAACGGGTCTAGTCCAGTGGTTGTCTCCAAATCGCATTGCATGTCCAGCACATCTGATTTTCGATGCCTTGGCAAACGAGACAGCGTCCCTGATTCTGGAATGGCGATGGAGGTCAGAACTCCGGATTCCTTCTCTCACTTGAGTGAAGCGTGATATTCCAAGCATAGCTCTTTCAGTTCCTCTCTAGGAGACCCGAATAGCATTGTCATGCTGCTTTCATAGGGCCCAGGTCTCTGAGGTGTATGTTAATGCAGGGAGAACGGTGGAGTCAAAGAGATGTGCCTGGAGCCGGAGATTCTTTGTCCTTTTTAGCTATTTCTTCGATGCCTTTGAAGGCATTCCATGCCGCTCTCTTCCTCCTGCGCAGCTCAGGTTTTAGGTCATTCATCATGTTGACTTCTAGACCTAGGTACACATAACTGCTGCATTCAGAGATGTTTGTTCCATTGAGAGTGAATGGGGCCTCAGGAACTAGTTCATTTTTCATGAACATAGTTTTCTTCAGATTCAGCTGTAGACCTATCTTTCCACATTCTCAGTCGAAGTCAGCCAGCATTTGTGCCGCTTGGCTAATGTTTGGTGTTATTAGAATGATGTCATCAGCGAAGCAGAGGTGGTGTAGTTGCCGACCATCTATCTTCACTCCCATTCCTTCCCATTCTAATTGTCGCATGATGTTCTCGAGGGTGGCGCTGAAGAGTTTTGGTGAGATGGTATCACCCTGTCGAACCCCTCTTTTGACATCAATGATCACTTCTTTGTAGAATGGTGAGATCCTGGTGGTGAATCCATAATACAGCTCACGAAGGATCTTGATGTATTGGGTTTGAACACCCTGTTTGGCTAGGGCTTCGATGACTGCTTCAGTCTCCACAGAATCAAAGGCTTTCTGTAAATCAATGAATGTGAGACAGAGCGGCATCTTGTACTCCCTACAAACCTCAATGAGCTTGGTTACTATGTGGATCTGGTCGATTGTGCTGAATCCTTTCCGGAAGCCTGATTGCTCGCATGGTTGTCCTTCATCTAGTGTTCTTCCAATCCTGTTCAGGATGACTCGTGTAAACAGCTTTGTAGATGACGGGACAACAGACAGATGGGGCGATAGTTGCCGATGTCGTGGAATGTCTCCCTTCTTGAACAGTAGAACTGTCCTGCTGGTTTTCCATTGGGAGGGTACCTTGCATTCGGACAGGTAGTGTGAGAAGAGCCGAGCTAGTGTATTGATGAGTACCGACGGCAGATTCTTCAGGTGATCGGGTCTGACTTTGTTTGGGCCTGGTGCTGTTCCCTTCTCTACCGACGAGATGGCATGTCGGGTTTCAGAAGGGAGAACGTTGGGAATGACATATCCATCCTGTGGAATTTGGTATGTGGGCAGATGGATGTGGCTATCAAAGCGATTTGAGTAGAAGTCCTGGATAATCTTCTCCATTGCCTTTCTGGAAGATGTTATAGCTCCATCAGGGTGTCGGAGGGTAGTCATCTTGGTTTTATAGTTGGTGAAGGACAGGTGGGCGGTGCGAATGCTTTTCCTGGCTTCTGCTGCATCTTCCAGTATTTCTTCTCTTCTGTCTTTGAGGTCTTCTTTTATCGCTTCTCTGCACCGTTTAGCAAGCTTGAACGTTAGCATTTGGTCTCCTGAGGCTCGCGCCTTGCCACGTTGGCGAATGAGCTCTAGAGTTGTAGAAGACAGGCATCTTTTTGTGTCTTTCTCTCTCTTGGCATTCTTCGCACAATCATGGAGGTGCTGAACCAATCGGTTGTATTTTTCATTGATGTCGCCAATGGTGGTATCTTCCCATGTTGCTGCAATGGTGCCAAAGAGTTCCCAGTTGGTGGGAACTCGTTCTGGGAGTTCTCTTCTTAAACTTTGCAGCCTTTTCTCCCCATTGCGGGAAGTAGAATTTTGCACGAAGGAGGGGAGGCGGTGGTCCGATCCTGTTTGGAATTTGGGGACGACAGCAACATCAGTCAGACAAAACCGTCGATTGAAGATGATGTGGTCAATTTCATTGTGGAACTGTCCACCAGGAGATTCCCATGTCCAACGTTTCGCTTCAGCCTTCTGGAACTGTGAGTTCCCATGAATGGTCTTGGTGGACATGATGAACTCAGATAGTCTCTCACCCTGTTCGTTCCATTCTAGGCCATGGGTCCCGATGTGGAGTTCTTCAGCTGATCTTCTCGGTCCTATCTTGGCATTAAAATCACCGACTATGATCTTGTAGAAGGTGTGATCTTTTTTATAGAACTCCTCCAGTTCCATGTAGAATTTCTCAATTTCATCCCCTGTGTATGTGGATGTTGGTGCGTAGACAATGAAGATAGAAATTGCTGGCAGTGGGCCACATCTCTTCAAGTGTAATCGTCCTATCTGGTTTGTTAGGCATTCAAATGAATCAATGTTGGCGGCCATGTTCATGTTGACAAGGACACCTACGCCACCGACGCCTCTTTCGTCGCATGTTCCAAGGAACAATTCTTCTCCAGTGTCAAATACAGCATGATGCGACTGACGGCTCCTCATCTCAGTCAGATTAATGATGTCATACTTGATCTTTTTGCGCTTGCACCATCAGATACTCAATATATGCTTCCGATGCCAGCGTACGTGCATTGAAAGTACAGACAGTCATTTTAGTCCTTCTTTGTTTTGGCAGCCTAGAAGGGCCGTGAAATTTTATCAGGCACTGCTTGTTCACCTTTCTTACTGCTGCCGTATTAAGAACTCTTTCCGGGTCAGGAAAATAAACATTTTTGTTACTGGTTTTGGCATATCGAACTTGCATCGGACAGCTTGCCAGGCTCTGCCGTGCAGGCCCTTTACTCTCATTACTTTGTGGGGCTCTCTCAGAGGGTGGGTAGAATATTCACGGTAATTTGGAGGTAAGTTGAGTGGCGGGTGAGCGGCTGCACTAACGGGAAGATTTAGACTAATAGGGGATTTTCTTTTAGTTTTGTTTTGGTGGGTGGAACATACAATAGTATTAAGAAATTTTGTGCTTAGGGACCATGTGATACAAGTAATTGAACCTTGGCTTCCTACATGCAACCCATTGGATTATCACTCTAGCTAGAATAATGATTGATCACTTGACATTCCATTATTCATCGATTTGCTCGAGTGGCACCAGTAACATTTCCATTTGCCCCTATCATGTTGCCAGTGTAGCCCAATGGCATCTGCTTGCTCCAGGAATATGAAGAACCTCAAACCATTTGTTCAGGGTCTTGACAAAGAAGTCTGACCATTTTGTAGGTGGGCGACCATGTGATCTTTTGACGTCCCATGGGATCCAGTCGGTAATGACTTAGTCCAGCGGTCATCTCCAAATTGCATTACATGTCCAGCCCATATAATGTTTGACACCTTGGCAAATGAGACAGCGTCCCTGACTCTGGATCGTCAATGGAGGTCGGAACTCAGGATTCCTTCTCTCACTTGAGTGAGGAGTGATATTCCAAGCATAGCTCTTTCGATTCCTCTGTGGGAGACCTGGATAGCATTCTTATCCTGCTTTTGTAGGGCCCAGGTGTCTGAGGCATATGTTAATGCAGGGAGAATGGTGGAGTCGAAGAGATGTGCCCGGAGCTGGAGGTTCTTTTTACCTTAAGCTATTATTTGATGTTCTTGAAGGCGTTCCATGCTGCTCTCTTCCTAGAATAATAATTTTTATAATTATCTTTGGATAAAGATTTAATTGGATCCAGAGGGACCATTAAAGCAGGTAGGGAATTTGCCTTGCACCCAGCAGACCTCAGTTCGATCCCCAGCACCACATAGGGGCACACCAGGAGTGATCCCTGAGTTTAGAGCTAGGATCTAGCCCTAGCACCTTTTGGTGTGCCCCAAAAACAAACAAAAAAGATATAATGATGTGATGTGGAAAAGAAGTATGTATACATGAATATCTGTGTTCAGTAGTAGTTCACACTTGCTGGATAAAATTAATTTGGGCCAAAGTAAAGGTGATAAATATTGGTTTGTATTTATGTTGAAGAGACAACAAATAAATATTAAAATCAAATGGAAAGGAACATCTGAGAAAAGCACTCAGAGAGAATGAATTTAGAACAGGATTTTCTTTTGTTAGGTGCAAGACAAGCACGATACCCATTTTACTTATCTCTCTGACCCTTCAGAGTAGGATTTTCTGGAAGATAGTCATGATATAGATGTAAAAGGAGCATTATACTCACACACACATAAACACACACATACACACATTTTACCTCCAGTTTGCCTCATGGCTCTGTGCTCAGGAATCGCCTCCTGGTGGTACTCAGGGACTGTGAGTGGTGTCAGGGATCCAACTGTGGACAGCTGCTCGCAAAACAAGTACTGTACCCATTGTACTATCTCTGTGGCCCAAGAGGAACATTATCAATAGAATGTTCTTTCTGATTTTACTTTTTTATATTTATCTATTTGTGTTATTAATACTTATATTCTTTTGTTCTATTTGTATTTTTATTTAACATATATCTATTATTTTTTGAGGCATTTTATTTTTTAACATATAAAATGATAACTTAATGATCAATCATATAAGCAAAAAGTTAGGATCAGGAGTATGAAGTAGAAAAAAGGAATCAAAAAGATTCTAAGGAGATTCAGGTGCAGGTGACCTTTTGCCTGCCCACCCCCTACTCGACTAATGGGTGGAGTGGCTTGGGGACAAGTTTGGTCCCTTGGCTTGTTCCTCGCCAAGCCCCCAGAAGTCTGAAAACCTCGTGCAACACAACCACAGCCATCCTCAAGGCCTGGACCCCACAGATAAATACAGCCTGATTCCAGTAGCATGCCAGCGCAAAGGCACCCACGCAATATCTCAAAACCTAGTATACCACAAACTTGTGGGAGTCAGAGGCTGGTAGGACAGAGAAGGGAACAGTGTGCTGGTAATCATTGAGAATGATGGTGCCATCCAAGAACTGAACATTGAATATAGCAAAAAACGCACACATGATAACCTCTAGATGTATGTATTGCTATCCACACTGTGTAAGAAAGGGAAACGAGATGGAGAGAGAGAGGGAGAAAGAGAGAGAGACAGAGAGAGGGAGAAAGAGAAGAAAAATTAAGAAGGAGAGAAAAGAGATAAAGAACCTATCATGAAGGCAAGATTGGGGAGGGGGAGGGAGATGGGCACATTGGTGGTGGGAGGGGGGCACGGGTGGAGGGAACACTGTATAACTGAATTCCAAACATGAACATCTTGTAATTATATGTCTCATAACGGTATCACTTGTATCACTTGTCCTCCCGTTGATCATCGATTTCTCGAGCAGGTACTAGTAACATCTTCATATGTCTGGAGCAAGCAGATGCCCTTGGGCTCTACTAGCATTTGACAAGACAGTGGTATAATAAAATATAAAAAATATCCTAAGGAAAGATAGTTTAGGGTGTGTATGAAAGGCAAGTGTGGTTCTTGCTATGAGCCAATGGGAGAATAGAACTATACGTGATATGGAGGAGCCATGAGACCTTGTTCCAAATAACTTCACAACTTGTAATTCTACTATAGCTTCATTTCTCTCAATATTTTAACTTTCACCATTATGAGAATTTTCAAATATCTCTGAGAGTCCATCAACAATGAAGAAGCTAATTAGCAGTCAATACTTGATCACTTGACTTCCCATAGATCATCGATTACTAGAGCAGGAACCAGTAACATCTCAATATGTCCTATCACATGCGAGATAGCCCAAGGGCATCTGCCCACTCCAGGAGCCTCAAAACATTCCATCAAGTCATGGGAATGAGGTCTATAATTGTTACTGGTATTTGGCATGTCAAATACTACAAGGGTAGCTTGCCAGGCTCTGCACTGCAGTTAATACTAATAAAAATAACATGACCAGAATAATTTAATGGCTAGAAAAGAGTGAAGGAAAGATACAAGGGAGCTATTAAGATAAACCAACTATCTCAGGTTTGCCAAAGTTAAACCATTTTAAGTCATATTTTCTCTGACTAAACCAATGACAGTCAATATCTTTCCTCTACTTGATATAATTTCAACTTTCTAATACAGCCTTCTGAGGTGTTGATCCCAATTCTTAATTATATAAACAAAAGCAGCAGAAGCATACTGATGATTCTATTTCAGAGGCTAGCCACCTCTCAATATGTAGCTCTATAATTTTTATACAGCTATTACAGGTTATAGCAGATTACAAAGTTTATAATAAACTTTCCAAAAATGTCTCTTCAAGTGAACTCAATCTGACATTGTAATTACTTTTAAAAAACCTTCTAGAAAAGCTTTCATTGTTACATTTTATGGGGTTAAAATATCAACAGCTAATACAATTTATTTTTGATTAACACACAGAAACTCATATTAGTTGGACTAAATAAATGAAAGAAAATTTTGTACTGCTAGCTAAAACATTCATTGGATATGTGCTAGGAACTGTGCTAAAATTTATATAAATTAATTTTTACATGGCTCTAAGAGCAAGCTACCTAACTTGCCACATTGTTTTTGGTGATTGAGTGGGGCAGGAGGGAGGGCACGTATGTCAGTGCTCAGCAGCTACTCTAAGCTCTGAGGCTGGAGGTCACCCCAAGTGGTACTCAGGGGATCTCGCAGTGGGGACTGAACCAGGGCCTCATGCATGCAAAGCATTCAACCTTGCCCTTTGAACTCTGGTCCAATTTTACACATTGCTTGTGAAGACACCAGACATTGAGAAATTTTGTAACTTATTCAAGCTTATATGCTAGGACATTTCAGGAGAAGTATGCATAACCAGGTTACCTGAGTTGACTTAGAGTTAGACTTTTACTACTATGGGAGATAGTAAGAATCACATTCATATTCTACTTATTACTTGAACCTGTACTAGTCTTATACTGTCTCTGACAGGATCTTCCTTAAATAGAATATTAAGTTCAAAAATCTGTAAAATCTGTACCTAAGGTAGCTATATCTGCCATTCACATCACTTGGCATCAGGTGATATTGCTTATGAATATTCAAAGATCCCAGCAATTGTAATTGGAAAGTTTGGGTTGTATGGGAAAAAGAACCTCAGCCATCTCTTTGGCAAAACGTTAACGTTTTTTTGGAAAAAAAAGATAAGTTTACATGTAGATGCAGATTTCTTTCTGTAAGGCTATTTATTTCCCTGAAAGACCTAATCTTCATACTGTATCATGGAAAAGAGTAATTAAAATTTGCATACTTTGTTTGCAGTAATTTTTTTCTTGATAACCTTTGTAGCTGAGGTGCCCTTTTCCTAAGCCTTGCCTCACATTTCTTTTCTATGTTCTCTGCTTTAGCTAAATGTATATACAAATGATCCATGGGTGAGTTACTTAGTTTTGCTGAATCTCTCAAGTATATCATGGGTGCACATGCTATTAGCAAACGTCTTAGTTTTTTCATCATCTGCCTGTTGCTTATTTGATTATTTGCCTAGAATCTGAAGAACCCAGAGAGGTCCAGGGTGATTTATTTTATGTCCTGACACATGAAATGCCTGAGGAAACTTAAGTGCGAGTGAAATATTGATTCATTCTTGTGAAGGCAAAATAATAATAGTAGTAATAGCTAACATTTGTAAGAAATTTAATTTGTTCCAAGAATTTTCTTAAACACTTCACATTTATTGCTTCATTTGTTTCACAGAGAGGTACAGAGAGGTTAAGTAACTTCTACAAGATCATATAGCTGGTAAGCTGATTGCCAAGTTTTTAACTCAAGTTGTTAGAGCCAAAATATGTTCTCCTAAGGATCATGGACTGCTGCCTCTATTGTGGGAGATAAATAGTGACTAGTGAACTGTTCAATAAAAGATCTTCTCATAATGCCTTTTACAAAATTGTGTAACAATTTGACATTTAGTACACAGTTGATATTTTCAAGCTGGGTTTTGAGTGTCTGGCATGGTTAGTTCTTTAAAAAAATGAAAACCTTTAATTTTCTCTTTTTTAAAACTTGAGATTATGTGATTTACAATATTGTAAATGTTAATGATGGTTTCTCATGTGCATAATTTCAACACAATGTGTGTCTCCCATGTACCTTCCTCACTCCCCCAAAGACCCCAATGAAAACCTTTAATTTTCTAGCACAAATAGCACTAAAGTCTGCCCAGAGAATCTGTTTACATCATTAGGAATTACTGGAGGAAAATGCTACCAGTGTCCCTTGATATTTTGGAGATATTGGTACTTTTTAAGGTAAAAAGCCACAGTTGTTCATTGCACGTCTTGTCTACATCCATTATAAATCAAGAGATGTACGTTTTTCTCTGAGAAAATTCCTGGAACTCCATAGTATATAACCAAACAAATTATTCTAGAAGATACTGCACATTTCTTTTTACTGTGAAACTTTTGGAAAACTCCAGGTACACTCTAAGTAGGGGCATCAAAGTTAGAATCATAACAGTGATTTATTGGATTGATAGCTCTTTGCTCATTGGCTAGAGAAGTTCTTTAGGGCATTTTTGCCTTGGTGATGACTTTGTTAAGGACAGACACTGACAGAAGCAACCCAAAATAATAAGTGGGGCCAGAGATAGCTTCTCAGAAATAACATGTAGGGACTCTTACAGAACCCAAGATAGAAAGTAAATCTAGTCTCCCAGGTATATGATTTGGGAAATGAAGATGCTAATGTTTCTAGTGTGATTCTGGTTCTGAACTGGATGGTATATGTGTATAGCTATGTACTTAGATTAATAGTTTATTTATATGAAGTTATGAAATTTGCCTATAAATGGATGGACATGGAGAGGATCATATTGAGTGAAATTAGCCAGAAAGAGAGAGACAGATATAGAATGACTGCATTTATTTGCATGACATATATATATATGTATATATATGTACATATTATGGTACCAAAATCCAAGGTCAGGCGAAGCATGGACAGGAGGTCTTGTCAAAGGTGGAAATTATCACAAACGTGGGGAGTCAGAGACTAGGTAAGACATAAAATGGAACAGTGTGCTAACAATTGTCGAAAGTGCTGATACCAACCTAGAACTGAGCATTAAATACAGACAAAAAGATACACATGTCAACCTCTTAATGTATGTATTGTAATTCATAATGTGGAAGGGAAGGAAAAGAGAAAGAGAGAGAGAGAGAAAGAGAAAGAATTTAAGAACCTGCCACAGAGGTAGGCTGGGGAGGGGGGGGGGACGGAATCGGGGACATTGGTGGTGGGAAATGGGCACTGGTGGAGGGTGGGTGCTGGAACATTGTATAACCAAAACCGCAAATATGAACATCTTATGAACATCTTTGTAACTGTATATCTCACGGTGGTATAATAAAATATAAAAAAATAAAATAGAAAAAATAGTTTATTTATATACTATGTCAGCCTGAACTATCACACATTATTGATGTGGCTGTTGAGGTTGGCTGTTCAGTAAGTAGAATAACCACAAAGGAGGTTGAGTAGAGCACCAAGAAGAAGTATCCAAAAACCACTTCCGGAAATCACTTTGTTAGGTGGAACAGTGATATTTAAACTGGGGGAAAGTGGGGTGTGAGCTTTGTGTTAGCCAGTCAGGTAAAGGTATTAAAACAGGATGTGTGCTCAATGTTACTGGCGCCAGCTTGAGCAAGTGATGATTAACGGATTCAAGTGATCAAGTGAAGTGAAGTGTGCTCAATCCCAATCAGTTAGTGTGGGAAAGTGAATTAAAACAGGGTGAGTCTGTTTGACCCTGTTATACCACTTCTGGGGATATGCTCTGGGAAGCCCAAAACACACAGTAGCAACACCATCTGCACTTTTATTTTCATAGTAGCACTATTCACAATAGCCAGAATCTGGAAACAATCAGAGTGCCTGAGAACTGATTACTGGATAAAGAAACTGTGGTGCATCTACACAATGGAATACTATGAAACTGTTAGGAAAAATGAAGTTATGAAATTTGCCTATAAATGGATGGACATGGAGAGGCTCATATTGAGTGAAATTAGCCAGAAGGAAAAGACAGATATAGAATGAATGCATTTATTTGCATTACATAAATGTATATGTATATATATATATATTATGATACCAATATCTAAGGTCAGCCAAAATATGAATCAGGAGGTCTTGTCAAAGGTGGCATCTACCACAAGTGTGTGGGAGTCAGAGGTTAGGTAAGACAGAGAAGGGAACAGTGTGCAAATAATCATCGAAAATGATAATGCCAGCCTAGAGCTGAGCATTAAATATAGGCAAAAAGATACACATGATAGCCTCTAAATGTATGTATTGCAAGCCACAGTGTGTAAAAGAAGGAAGAGACAAGAGACAGACAGAGACAGAGTCAAAGACACAGAGACACACACAGAGAAACAGAGAGAAGAAAAGGAAAAGTGCCTGCTATAGAGGCAGGCTGGGGGAGGTGGGAGGGAATTTGGGGACATTGATGGTAGGAATAGGGCACTGGTCGGGTGCCAAAACACTGTTTGACTAAAATCCAATCATGAACATCTTTTTAACTGTATATCTCACGGTGGTCTAATAAAAATATTAAAAAAACACACTGTGTGTGCTTAATGTGTATAGTTACAACACATGTTCTTATGAATGGAAAGCGTCATTATCCCTATGGAGAAGCTGAAGAGAGTTTTGGAACTAAAATGTAGCAGAATTGGAGCAGCAAGTCTAGTTGGTTTAGAATCACTAGCATTGTTTTCATCCTCTCCAAGAATGTCTATACACCCACATTCGTGAGAGGCTTAACTCCAGGGAACATATAAGAATCATATCAGATAATTCCATACTTCCAGCTTTATGTTTTGGAAATTCAAGTAAAAATCATTGTTCTTCCCTTTTATGCTCTCCAGTCATCTTGCCATTTCTATGAAATGAGTGGTGATTGGGGGAAGAAAATTGTAATTTATTATGTACCTACTCTTCATGAAGCAAGAACTTTTAAACTTTTGGGAGCATACTTGTTTCCTTAGAAGCCAGCTTTGCTAACTAATGTTTATTCACATACTGGGATGAAGTGTGGGAACTATGCTGTTGAACTGTGTTCAACTGGTCAACAAGAACGATAACAAACTATTACTGCTGATTATTTTCAGTGCATTAAGTTGAGTATAAGCACTGTTTTTACTGCTATTGATGCTATTCTCTGGTCTTAGAGATGCATCTAACAATAATAGGTGACAATGAATCTCGGTGCAAATTGCTAAGTCTTCAAAGTATTGTAGTGTGGTGAAACCTGCTTTAGAGTCAAGCGTTTTTAAGTCAGCATACTCCCTAGTTGATGGTGAGTCATTTATATTAGGTAAGTTACATACCTTCTTTTGGCCCTAGTGTATTCCTCATGTTTATAGTGGAACATTATGAGGCCATAGGAATAGAACAGAGCATAATGTCTCTCCTCCAATGCAGCTGGCCCAGTTTCTATCTATCCCCAGCACTACAATGATACCCCTAAGCACTACCAAGAGTGATCCCTGAGCACAGACCCAAGAGTAAGCCTGGATCACAGCCCGGTGTGACCGCCCAAATCATAGCAGTAATAAGTCAGTAATTTCATATTATCTACTATTGTGAATATTTGTTTAACATAAAAACTGTGGAAAATCATAGAAACCATGGAAAATTCCTTGCAAATGGCAGCCATAATCTTTATTATCTGTTTCATATTTATCTCAATTACTTTATAATTTAAACTACATGCTTCACTTAATACTTTTCTAACGTCCTCTTTTGCTCATCACATTTGGTGCTGGAATAAAAGGCATGACACATTTGCTGTATGTTTTTCTACTGACTTAGAAGACAAAGATTAAAAGCCAAAGTCGTGAACTGTCTGCTGCTGCAAAGCCAGATTGAATTCTTGTTCTTTTCAAGTCAACCTCTATGTCAGAAGTCTCCTGACTTGTCTTCTCTAGATAAATATATATGTTTGTAGCACTTAGAATTTGGCTAATTAGCTTGGTGTTAGTGTGAAGGGAGGGAAGGCTCAGAGGAGAAATTTGCTGAGGAATCCTTGATATTTGTAAGGCACCAAAGTAAGTTGTCTACCCAAGACAGATGCTGTCTGTGAGGAAAACAACTTTGTTATTATCAACAATCTCAGATTAAATACTGCACAAGTAGAACTCTAAATCAGTTACTTAAAAAATATGGATTGTCATAATTATTTCTCATCTGCTTTGATCTTGTGGTTGAATTTAAGGAATCTTTGATTAGGAAATGTTATTGATTAGGAAATATTAGCTTATTTCCTAATCAAAGATTTCCAAATCTTTGATTAGGAAATAAGCTGTCATCAAGCACTTAGTCAATTTAATAAAATAATGACAAAAGTTAAAAATGACATGCCAATGCGACAGGCAGATTTTGTTTGTGTCTCACTATTGTTGTGTATCCTGTTGACTGCTAAGGTCCTTTTTTTTTAAATATTTTATTATACCACTGTGAGATATACAATTACAAAGATATACAATTAAAAAGTTCATATTTGGGTTTTGGTCATACAGAGTTCCAGCACCCATCCCTCCACCAGTGCCCATCTCCCACCACCAACGTCCCCGGTTCCCTCCCCCTTCCCCAGCCCACCCTCCATGGCAGGTTCTTTATTTCTTTCCCTCTCTCTCTTTCTCTTTGCTAAGGTCCTTTTAATTCTTTTATAATTTTTAAAATTTGAAAAGATTTTCATTGAACCATCGTGAGATACACAGTCACAAGGTTTTTTTTTATGATTGGGTTTCAGTCATATAATTTTCCAACAGCCGTCCTTTCACCAGTGTACATTTCCCACACAAATGTCCCCACGTTCCCTTCCACCATCACCCCAATTCCCATCCCCGTCTTGCCTACCTCTATGGCAGGCACTTTTCTTCTCTCTCTCTCCTCTCTGTCTTTTTCTCTCTCTCCCTCCCTCTCTCTTTCTGTCTCATTCTCTTTCTCTCTCTTTTCTTCTGGGCATTATTGTTGGGTGACACAGTCTAGCTAGCTTTGGATCCTTGCTGCTTAAGTTACTTACAGTTTAAGCTATTTACATGTCTTTTAGCTAGGGTTCATGCTAAAGATATTTCTTTTTTGTATAAACACTGATAGAGGGTGTGGCAGTTACAGGAGTCATTTTGACTCTAAATTAATAACTCTTGGAAAATTATTATAATATACACTATGATTTTAATGCTATGTAGATTAGGCGCAATTCCTCTTAGCGCCCACTGGTCCCGGCATGGAACAATTAGAATTTACCAGGAGACCACCACCCTGGCTACTTTGAGATGACACTACCGCTTATCAACTCTGCCAAGATCAAAGGTGGGATTATGCTAGTTTGCCCTCAGGTAAGCGAGCATGACCCTTTAAATAAATAGAGGATAGGACACTCAGAATTACCCTAGTGCAGAGTAGAAATAAGACCAACAGGGAACCATCTATATTGCATGAAGTCCATGGCCTGAAATTATAATGTGATTCTTCCCATGAATATATATCCATTAAGAAGTATTTCTTTATACCAGCCCTCTATCTTTTCAGTGTTTTGAAATAAGTGATAATCTCAGAGGAAGGGACTAGGTCCTGGCATTATCATTTGTTTAGGCCTGAACCAGAGGTGTGGCACCACCTAACATATACTTCTAAAAGCTGGTTTGTTGATCTTTGTTGATACAACCCACCCTGAGGAAAGGATTTTGGCTTTTGGGTATATAAATTGACTGACTTAGGGAAGAGCCATCCATTTTGGTGGGAGTCCTGGGCCTGAGCGCATGCATGGTCGGAGGTCTGGCGAAGAGCTAGAGGGTCTGGGAAATCCCATTATCTTGGATTGTAGCAGCAGAGCTTGTTTTATTATTGGTGATTAGTAAAAGCCGCTTGGAAATGTGCTGAACTTATGGCTTGTCTGTTTGTTGCTGGTCCTTGAGATAAAAGGGAACTCGTTCCCTGATATTGTTGGGGACCCCAACAGCTTCCCAACAATTATGGTTAGCAATATAGATTCTGACAGGTTATCATGTATATCCCTTTATGTCCTGTCCTTTCAGCCCTCAGTTCTTGTCCAGAGTGATCATTTCCAGCTATCATTGTCATAGTCGTCCCTTCTCTGTCCTAACTGCTCTTCCCCTGCCCTTCCAGTTGTTGCAAGCTTCCATCCATGGATCAGTTCTCCTGACCCTTGTTTCTACTAATACAATGGGTATTAATTTCATATTACTTTTTAATTTTTTTATCTTATAGATAACTTGTGTCACTTGTATCACTTGTTTTCCCAATATTCATCAATTTGCTCAAGTGGGCACCAGTAACACTCCATAAGTCCTGTAGTGTGCTAGTGTAGCCCAAGGGCATCTGCTCACTCCAGGAATAAGAAGAGTCTCAAACCATTCCTTCAGGTCATAGGAATGAGGTCTATAATTGTTACTGGTTTTTGGCATATCAAATACTACACGGGTAGCTTGTCAGGCTCTGCCATGCTGGTGGTATATGTTCAGTAGTAGGCTCTCATCTTGTGCATTTAGTGATGAACCTCAATAGGAAGAGATTTGGCATTTCTGTTGGGTGGAGCTCTGTCAAGCTGTGGAGTCCGGATGTTGAAAATGACCGCCCTCATGATTTGGGGAGATCCTCTGGAGACTTGCGAGGCTCTGGGCTTGAAGTTAGTGTAAGGTGGAACTCTGATGAGCAGGGCTTGAGATCAGCTTTTCTGCTGGGTGGAGCTCTGATGAGCTGTGGAGTCCAGATGTTGAAAAATTACTGCCCTCATAGTGTGGGGGTTTCTCTGGCTTCATGCAAGGCTCTCTTGGGCTGATGGTAATCATGAGGTGCCCGCCTTCCCTCCCCTTGTGCCTCATGATCAGCTGAGCACAGGGAGAGCTGGTAGCAGCATACCTGGGCTTGAAATAGGCTTCGCTGTAGTGTGGGACTCTGATGAGCAGGGTTGAGATATTGTACTCTCAATCACAAAATAGACAGACCCCCTCCTGTCAAAGATGATTTGTAATGAGACCCCCAAAAGACATACCTTTTTTGGGGGGTTCACACCCAGTGATGCCCAGGGGTTACTCCTGGTTCTGCACTCAGGAATTACTCCTGGTGGTGTTTGGGGACCATGTGAGATGGTGGGGATCAAACCCGGGTCAGCCATGTGCAAGGAAAATGCCCTAACTGCTATGCTATTCTCCAGACACAAAAGATATACCCTTAATATTACAAAAGTAAAATTTGTTATCTTCTGATTGATCAAAGTTGTTCAACACTAGTCTGTTAGGCCCACACAGCAGGACCAGAAATTATTAGGAGTGCCCCCTCTACACATCCCTCCCCACCCCTGCCCCTGAATACTGCTTTGAAGTGTCCCCTACATAAAACTTAAACTTTCTGTTTTCAATTATATTATTATTATTATTATTATTATTATTATAGATTTTGAGGGCCACATCTGATGGTGCTTAGGGCTGCGCTCAGTGATCACTCCTGGTCATGTGGCCATGACCATATGTGATACAGGTGATTGAACCCGCTTGACTGCATGCAAGGCAAGTACCTTATTCAGGGTACTGTCTCTAAAGACCCCAAATTTATTTCATTTAAAATAAAATTTTCACAGCCAGAGTAATAGCAGGGTAGGTTATTTGCCTCCCACACAGACAGCCCAGTTCAATCCTGGCATCCTGTATAGTTTCTGAGCACCACTAGGAGTAATTCTTGAGTGCAAATCCAGGAGTAAGCCCTGAGTATTACCATTGTGACCCCAAAACAAAACAAAAAAAATAAAAACTTCCATGCAGCATAATTTTAGAGTCTTTTAATTTTTTTAAAATTTAAACACCATGATTTACAAAGTTGCTCATAGCACAGTTATTTAAGTATTCAATATTCCAGCAACAGTCCTACCACCAATGTGCCCTTACTGCCACAAAGACCCTCATTTCCCACCTCACCCTGATGGCTGCTCCCTTAGCAGGCAATAATTATAGTGCTTATTACTATATATATTTTGGAATGGTATTGCTAAAGTCATGACCTTAATTTTAGAGTCTTAATGGTGGAATATCTTATATAGTTGGGGGATTTTAAAATCAATTTGTCATTTTGAATATAACTGAACACAATCATATGCTGTGTCTCGTTGCCAGAGATTGGATGGTATATTATATAAAACTGATTATCTACTCTTAATATCCTCAATGTGCACATGGTGTTTTTAAAGTTGGATTGGCCACCTATCCCTGCTTTAGAGCTTTTGCATTATAAAATATAAAAATGATTTTTATATTATTTCATTATATGCATCATTAGAATTGTTATGGGGAAATTTTATTTATTTTTTTTGGGAAAATATTGTTTTTTTTTTTTTGTGGAAATTGTGTGCTATGTGAAGCCACAATTGCTAGTTTTCCCTTTCCTTACACAAAAAACAGGCTCGACCCATTTAGACTCTTATAGAAGCAGAAAAGGGAGTACTAATATTTATATAGTTTCTTCCAAATTTTTGAAAATAAGTGCAAAATACACTTGCTTGAAAATTGGGAGGCCAGAGCCATAGCATAGGGGTAGGCTGTTTGCCTTGAATATAGCTGACACAAATTCAATTCCTGGCATCCCATATGGTCCTCAGCGCACCGCCAGGAGTAATTCTTGAGTGTTGAGTCAGGAGCAACCCCTAAGCATTGCCAGGTGTGACCCCACAAAAAAAGCAAAAAAAAAAAAAAAAAAAGAAAATTGTTTTTTGTATGATCATCTAAAAAGTTTTGGCAGATGAAAAAAAATCAGTCTCCTGAGAAAGTTATATCAAAGATAGTCCTTTAATTGTTGGGCAGGTTGAGCTAACTGTATTCTATCATTTAAAGGAAAAATACTTAAAATTATGATCTTTTCTTAGATAAAAGTAAACCAGATATGTGTGAAGCTAGATAGATTATACATCAAAAAGCGGATTAAGAAAAAAGGGGGTTAAGTACTTTGACATTTGTTATGCAGAGTTTTATGGAGGATGTTAGGATTATAAACATTTTTGAAGAAAGATGGTGTGCGAAAATAGCTCATTATAGGTTTAATCTAGCTAGTGACTAATATTGCTTTAGAAAAATGACATGGAAGTTATCTTTTTTAAATTTGGTTACTCATTCCTATCAATCTATATTTGTTGTCTAGATTCTTAAATTTACATTCAAGGTGAAAGTATTCCAAATCACAAAAGTTACTTGGACAAGACAATGTGGAAACACTCTGAGAGGTCAGAAAATTTATGTAGTAGATTACCTATAATGCACTGTAGTGTCAGTGTAGTAAAAGAACAAAAAACAGCAAATTGAGGTGTGTAAGCCTCTGAAGAGACATTCAGTTTTATTACCAATGACTCCATGGGAGCAAATTTTTAGTTCAGTGATTTAGTCACGGTGTTTCCATTAACACAGTGAGAGCTAGCTGAGTATTAACTGCACTGAAGGCAGCAAAAGCGTTACCCCTCAGAACTCTGCAAATTGAAGTTCTGTAACATCTAGGAAACTAAGCATTTACTGAACGTAGTGGCTGTATAAGACATCTGGGACTTTCTTCTTCAACAAGTGGTGTTGGGAAAACTGGGCAGCAACATGTAAAAAACTGAATTTGGACCTGTGTCTAACACCATGCACAAAAATCAGATCAAAATGGATTAAAGATCTCAATATCAGACTTGAATCCATAAAAGTACATTGAAGAAAATATAGGAAAAACCTTCCACGACATTGAAGCTAAAGGCATCTTCAAAGGTGAAACATCACTAACAAAGCAAGTAGAAGAAAAGATAAACATATGGGACTACATGAAACTAAAAAGCTTCTGCACCTCAAAAGAAACAGTGACTAAGATACAAAAGCAGTCCACAGAATGGGAAAGAATATTCACCCAATGCCCATCTGATAAGGGGTTAATATCCAGGATATATCAGGCACTGGTAGAACTTTACAAGAAAAAGAACAAACAACCCCATCAAAAAATGGGGAGAAGAAATGAACAGAAACTTCAGCAAGGAAGAAATTCGAATGGCCAAAAACATATGAAAAAATGCTCATCATCACTAATCATCAGAGAGATGCAAATCAAAACAACAATGAGATACCACTTTACACCACAGAGACTGGCACATATTCAAAAGAGCAAGAACAACAAGTGCTGGCGTGGATGTGGGGAAAAGGGGACACTCATCCATTGTTAGTGGGAATGCCGGCTGGTACAGCCTTTCTGGAAAACAATATGGACTTTCGTCCAAAGTCTAGAAATTGAACTCCCATTTGACCCAGCCATACCACTCCTGGGAATCTACTCTGGGAAACCAAAAATACGCAGCGGAAACACCATCCCTACTTTTATGTTCATAGCAGCATTATTCACAATAGCCAGAATCTGGAAGCAACCAGAGTGCCCAAAAATCGATGACTGGATAAAGAAGCTTTGGCACATCTACACAATGGAATACTATGCAGCTGTTAGGAAAAATGAAGTTATAAAATTTGCCTATAAATGGATGGACATGGGGAAGATTATGTTGAGCGAAATTAGCCAGAAGGAGAGAGACAGATACAGAATGACTGCATTTATTTGCCGGCATAAATATATATGTACAATTATGATACCAATATCCAAGGTCAAGTGAAACATGTATCAGGAGGTCTTGTCAAAGGTGGAAATTATCACAAACGTGTGGGAGTCAGAGTTTAGGTAAGACAGAAAATGGAACAGGGTGCTAATAATAGTCGAGGGTACTAATGCCAACCTAGAACTGAGCATTAAATAGAGGCAAAAGGATACACATGACAACCTTTTAATGTATGTTCTGTAATCCATAGTCTGGAAGGGAAGGAAAGAGAAAAGAGAGAAAGGGAAAGAAATAAAGAACCTGCCATGGAGCAGGGCTGGGGAAGGGGAGGGAACCGGGGATGTTGGTGGTGGGAGATGGGCACTGATGGAGGGGACGGGTGCTGAAACACTGTATGACCAAAACCCAAACATGAACTTTTTTAATTGTATATCTTTTTATTTGTATATCTCACGGTGGTATAATAAAATACTTTAAAAAAAAAAAAAAAAAAAAATAAAGACATCTGGGACTTTGTCTTCCATTGCATTTTAAAAAACTACGAAATGTATTTAAAGAGAATAAAATATATATAGCATAAGGAATATTTACATCCTTCCATTACATTGGGTTAAAACAAGAATCATTTCCATTCACTCCTGAAGCCTGTGTACCTCTTCACAACTACATTCCTTCCCAAGCACCGAATTTGTTATTACCATTCTGAGTATTGTGTGATTACTTCATTTTTTTTGTAGCTTTATGATTTTGAAAGTTGTGTGCAAAATATTTTCTCTACTTTTTTGATTTTTTGTATATGTCGAATAATTATATGTATATTCTATTTTTCTTGCTTTTCAACCCAATATTATGTTGTTGAGGTTAATTCATGTTGATATACTTGACAATACTATCTTTTGCAATAATTTTCCTTCAAATAACTATTTTTGAAATATTTTTACTTCCTTCATTTTTACTATTATATAATAATACTGCTATATATATACATTATACGTGTCTCCTGATTTACATGTGTGGTAGACTGAAAATTATTGTTCAATATATGCACCCCTAATCCTCAGAACTTGTGAATATTTTGCCTCATGTGAAAAGAGGTTTTTTGAAAGCAGTAAGATCAAGTAATTAAACTTGCTAAATAGCTATGATACCTCTAAGGGTCTTACTTTGTAGATAAGGTTTAGGTAAAGTGCTGGGGATCCTGGTATGGAGATTATCCTGAATTATTGAGACAAAAGAAAACTATAAAACACTAATTCAAGAAATAAAAGAGGAAACATGGAAATGGAGATGCATCTGCTGCTCATGGATTGGGAGAATAAATACTGTTAAAATGGCAATATTCCCCAAAGAATTAGACAAATTCAGTGTGGTTCCTATAAGGATATGCATGACATTTTTCAAAGAAATTCACCAAATACTTCTGAAATTCATATGGAATAATAAACCTGCATGAATAGCTAAAGAAATCCTTGGAAAAAAGAAGATAGGAGGCAGCACCTTCCCCAACTTCATACTACAAAGAGGCAGTAATTAAAACAGCATGCTAATTAAAAACACACCTGCAGACCAATGGAATAGCATGAATATCCCAATAGTCATCACTCTCAAATATATGATGCCTTAATTTTTGATAAGGGAGCAAGAAATATGAAGTGGAGCAAAGGAAAACCCTCTTTAACAAGTGGTGCTGGGGAAACTGAACAACTACATGCAAAAAAATGATCTTAGACCTCTATCTAAACCCATGCACAAGAGTTAGATCAAAATAGATTAAAGACCTCAGCATCAGATCTGAGTTCATAAGGTACATGGAAGAAAATGAGGTAAAACCACCCATGGCTTTGAAGGTAAAGGCATCTTCAAAGATGATACACTTGATAATATTATATTACAAAAGCAACTTTGAAAAAAGTAGGGAGATATTTTTACACTTTGACCTCAAAGGTTTTGTCAGCTTGTTTTTAAAAAATATATAAGGGTGTATGTTGGGGAAGATAGAGAGAAAGTATTTACAAATGATCGAGCCAATATATTTAAAAATAAACATAATATAAGGGTAAACCCCAAGGCAAGAATATCTAAAATGTAGCTTTTTTTTAACAGCAAGATATAGATCTTATTACCTTTACAACAAGAGAAGTTTTTATTTATTTATTTATTTATTTATTTTTGGTCACTCCTGGAGATGCTCAGGGGTTCCTCCTGGCTCTGCACTCAGGAATTACTCCTGGCGGTGCTTGGGGACCATATGGAATGTCAGGGATCGAACCCAGGGCCCTCATGCAAGGCAAATGCCCTCCCCACTGGACTATCGCTCAGGCCCCAGTAAGAACAGTTTTTATATAATTTTTTCCTATGGGAGAGAGATATTCCTGAAAAGTACTTGTTTATAAAATCTTCACTTTTCTATTCACTTTTCTATTTCCAATGAGCTCTGTCATAAGAGCTCATGTACTTTTGTAAAAGTTGACCCATTCCTAATATTTCAATGCCAGGTTTTCCAAATACATTTAAGCATTGACTTTTTCATCTGTCATTAAGTGTCTGTGAGAGTCTATCAGAAAAATAATTTAGCTATTGTCTTTCTGTGGATTGAAATGTTCTGTTTTATTAACTTTGTGAATTATATTCCCTTTATGTTCCTTGAAAACTCCATTATTATCTAAAAATCATGAAACATTTTGATATCTTGGTGATAATTTCGGCTTTATTGGGTTAAAAAATTATATTTCTATTCCCAGTTTGCTAAAGAGGTTATTGCTGTTATTTTGAAATTGTAAATGGATATAGATTTTTATCCTTTTTTCTGCCTCTATTAAAGGTGCAATTATGTGATGAGTTACTTTGAATAATTTTGGAATGACAAATCAATGTAGAATTCTAAGAAACATCAATTTGTAAAATAATAAGGCACAATAAATTATTCCTTTTTAGTACAATATTTTACTTGTTTTATAAAAAGTTGATATTAGACTCTTTGTATTTATATATAGTCCATGAATAAGATTGACCCATAGATTTCTTTTCATATAATATGTCCAGGTATGGCTGGAAAGGCAAAGTTATATCACAAATAAATCCATTTGCATTGCATGGAATAGCTTGGGAATAAATAGATTTCCACTTGTTGGAGAGAGAGCAGCGGGCAAGCGGGTAAGGTACTTGCCTTACACACACCAACTTTGTGTGTGATTCCCCATACTGCCAGGCGTGGTCTCTGAGTGAAGGTCAAGTGTGGCCCCCAAAACAAAACAAAACAAACAAAACAAAACAAAACAAAACAAAAACAAAACAAACAAAACAAAACAAAACAAAACAAAACAAAACAAAACAAAACAAAACAAAACAAAACAAAACATTAGAATTTCTTAATGAAATCTTGGCAGGGTTTTCTAGAAAATTCTCTGTGTGTGTTTATACTTATGACATTATGTAGATTTTTAGTTGTATAGCATTATAAATCACTACCTACCTATGGGACATTATTATTCCTACCAAAAGTGTATTTTTTTTTTTTTTGCTTTTTGGGTCCACCCAGCGATCCTCAGAGGTTAGTCCTGGTTCTGCACTCAGGAACGACTCCTTGCGGTGCTCGGGAACCATATGGGATGCTGGGTATCAAACCCAGGTCGGCTGCGTGTAAGGCAAACGCCCTACCTGCTGGACTATCACTCCGGTCCCAAAAGTGTAATTTATTTTAATTTTGGCTACATCTGGTTGTGCTTAGAGTTTACTTATGGCCCTGCACTGAGGAATTACCCCTTGGGGTACTCAGGTACTCAGGAGCATATGTAGTACTGGGGAGCAAAACCTGGAGGTCCACATGCCAGGAAAGTGCCTAATCTACTGTACTACACCAACCCCCCAAAATCTAACTTCCATCCACAGCCATGTAGTTCATTTCTTCATGTGATTTTCCATTTTTCTCTCATAATATTAGAGTTTTTGTTTTGTTTCTTCTTAAAAAATTTTATGGTGTACATCTTTATATTTTGACATCTCTATAGATTATCTTGTATGTGTTTTGTAGTACTATTTTAAGCTAGTAGGATTTTAAAAATAGTTTTTTGTGCATTAAATTAATGTAACTAATCTAAAATTCCTAATTTATAGGCACTAAGTTGCTCACAAAATTTGTGCAATCACAAAGCAATTATAATTTTCTCCCCTTAATCTTGTTTTGGTTTGTCTTTTATTCTTAAATATTTTCTCTAGATTTTTGTATGTTTTATTGTATTTTAAATTTTTGTTGGTTGTTTTCTTTCTCTCTTTATATATATGTATTTAATTTTCATTAATTTCCATTCTTATATTTTCTCTTTTTCCCACTTATGTGGTAGAGTACAGTGGGTAGGTCATTTGCTTTGCACATGGATGACCCAGTTTTGTTTTTAAATTTTGAATTCTATGTAGTCCCCTGAGCCCTGCCAAGAGTCATCCCTGAGGCACAGAGTCGGGGTAAGCCCTAAGTATCACTAGTTGTTGCCTAAAGAACAAAACAAAATGATAATAGCAAAAAGAATTCAGGACTATACTTTTCTATAAAGTACTTTTTTTTCTGGATTGAAAGACCCCAAGCAATTATTTTTGGGGATGGAAAGATTATTTCAAAAAGGTTATTTCAAATCGTCTCGTAGATGGCCTAGTTTTCAGTTAACTTTCATGAATTTGTAGCAGGTTGTCATCTTGGCCATGAATTTGCAGCGTGCTGTTGTTGACTATCATGAGGCCATATGTATTAGAAATTCTTGTATAAGAGCATGTTGCTCAGAGGATTATGGTGGGGCAAACCATACCTAAATTATGCTCATAAGAAAACTTTTCTTCTTAAGGCAAGGGGACTGGGAAATTATAAACTTTTACATTTGAGTTTCCACAGCTATCGGAAGTCTATTATTAATGTATCTAAGGGATTATATTTGGACAGCCCAGGGGTTTTTTCCTTCTGTTTAATATTGGGCAGATAAAAACCAAGGAAGAATT